>JAEMPF020013360.1:0-13563 GCA_022496165.2 Catalaphyllia jardinei | reverse complement strand
GTACATTTTGTAATGTTCATTGACACTTCAAGGAGTTTTTCATTACCATTAAACAAACGAAACGAACTAATCTACATCGACATCGATACGCGTCATCACAGTGGTTAAATTTTTTTGCGGACTCACTCGGCTGCGCCTCGTGAGTCCATAACATTTTGACCACTGTGATGACGCGTATCGTTGTCGATAAGAGTACAGACCACGCTAAACCACATTCGATTTGTTAAGTATTTCGTTTTTACAGCGCGCGCATACTGGCACTTAAAAATTTTGACATGCTCTAAGCAAGTGCATAGATTTTGTATTTTTAAAAGTGCATTCGAACGTGCAACGATTGATTGTAAGGGTTTTTCACGATGTTTTGTAACGGTCCGTTGTAACGGTTTATTGCGTCTTTCGCTGATGTGTATTTTAGTAGGCTTCAGTGTATATGGAAACTAACTGATGCGTGGGCTAACGTTATGTTAGCCTACGAAACAGATTTGTATTAAACTCCATATGTACTCAAGATCTGAGTTGTCTCTTGAAACAATTTGTCATAACAGCTTCTTCATTGTAGTGCACTATATTGGCTCCAGCGGTGATCAGAACCTAAACTGAACTGTGAAATAATTCATATTTGAACTGCGGTTGTAGATGAAACTGAAGCCGAAAGATCATCGCAGTAAATTTTCTAATTTAAGCCATTGGAAAGAAGCAGTAGATATGAACTCAATAAACTGACCTCGCTTCTAATGTATGGCTTCATAGCTGAGTTGGTAGAGCATCGCACTGGTATCGCGGAGGTCACGAGTTTGAATCCCGTTGAAGCCCTGATTTTTTCAGGCTTCTTCTTTTCAATTGCTTATATTCGAAAATTTGCTGCGATGATCATTCTTCACTTCTAAAACCGCAGTTCAAATAGGAATTATTTCATATATACTTCAAATCAAATCTAATCTTATTCGAATATGTTTTTATTGGCCCTGAAAAGCATGCGGAGACTGGTCAATTTAAGTATGCATACCAAGCCTGCAAATAACTTTTGTCTATAACCAGGTCATTTGTCAGGCCAGGGATAAATTTTGAACCGACAAGAAGCCAGTCTGGTCGGACAAAAGAAAGTTTTGTCGCTAGAAATTAAAATAAGAGATACTTGAGACATTTTTGTATTTCAGTGTGAACCCTTCGCCAAAATGTTTGTTACAAATTCGAATGGTTTAAAAGTAAAGTCAACTGAGTTTATAATCGATACTAGCAACTAAAAGGGGACCTTTACATTTAAGTCAGGTTTTATTTTAACTATTGAAAATTGACAAATTTACAAACGCTTGTTTCCCTTGGGACGTGGATAAAACCAGGAATATGGAACATTCCGGACAACGAATAATTACAATAATTATGACAAAAATATGAAAAATTAAATTTTCAAAAATTCAATGGAACAAAAATCAATTGTTATCATGCAGCTCGGAAAATAAAAAAAAAACAAAACAGAACAAAGGAAAAAGAAGGAAAATTGAAAATGATTAGTTTAATCACGTGACCGCCCCTTACTCCCAGATTTCGTTGTTCATAGAAGGTAGTAGCGTAGTAACTCTTTAATCAGACCGAAAACTGATCGGTACTCGAGTGCGGTTCCTTTACTCAATTCACTACGACAATTCAAAGATATACTGTACGAAAACACGAAGAAATGAAGAAATAGTTTCTCCATGAGATAGAAAGAGAAACTCCTCGGCATTGAGTGTCTTGTGTAAACTAGTTCGGACTGTTCGAGCTCTGATTACGGTGTAAACAAATACAAACACAAATTAGGCCTTATCACGGTTTTCGGCGCCATCTTGACGAGTAGGCAAAGCCGTCAGAAATTACAGTGTTTGTATGGGAATCCAATTGCAAACTTTTTCCAAAATTGAATTTTATACAATTTGTGAAACAAAACGTGAAAATACTACGTAGAAGATTGTATTCACCAAGTTTAAAGGATGTAGCTTGGCTAGAAGAGGCTCGGTTAATTTTCCATACATTTGTCCGTATTTTTTCCCGCAAAGCGCATTCTCGTCCCCAGTGCTACTCGTCTTAGAATGTCGTTGACGAGAAGCTCAGGACGCACCAAAAAATTCGTATTTTTCATTGGTTCACAAAAATGAATGCGCAGCAGAGATGAAAGCTATGCATTTCGTTTTACTTCCGGCCCGCATGCCGCGGGCGAGCCCTCTTTGCCGCGCTTTTCAAAGAAAACCTCGTGAAACATGGCGACCACGCCAAAGAAAACCTATCAGTTTCCCCTTAATCAGTGCATAGCCCGCAGTGGATTTATTCATAACCAAAACCATCCTCTTTGTTGTTTGGTAGCAGTCAAGAATCCCAAAAAAATACGTTTGAATTTGAGAATTTAACAAGAATCACTTTAGTGCTGATGATGAGGAAAAATTAGACGTCTTAATGTGTTGAACTGTCAAAATAAGTCAAAAACAGACTTTCTCCCTCCCGTTTTATAGTTTTGGTAATTTTCAAACTAAGGGTCATTCACCGATATATTTCCACAGCTAAAGGAAGGCCTGGGTGTCCAGCTCAAGAACGGCGAAATGCAGAAAATTTCAAGATCATTTTCCACAACACCCGGCACAACATAAGGCCCCCTCCCTCCCTCGGAGACACACACCTAAAATTATATCTATTATAATTGCAAGAATTTTTTTGGAGGTTAACTCTAACTAAATGTTTTTAGGTGCTTTGTCTGGAAATTTTTTTTACAAGAAATAACCTGAAACAATCTATTTAGATTGGCCCTTCAGATTTGTCTTAAAAAAATCAGTAGTACCTGGCCACTGGTAGTTGCAGGCCCAGTCCTCCTACTCAGTTTAAAAAGAAAGCGAAAGCAGCTAGAACTCATCTTTATTGCATAATTGAATAACAAAAATAAGTAATTAGCAAACCCCAAAAGAGAATTATTAATCTCATGTCTGGATATAAATTAAGGGCATGTTTATATCAAAGCTGAAAATTATGCCTCTCCTCTTATAGACATTACAAACGTTAAATAAACTGGGAATGTGTCAGTCCAGCGACAACTGTTTAAGAATCATGGGTGATGATGGTGGGAACCTAGAAAGCACCATCAAAGAGCTAATGAATGAAGGCCAGGAAACAATAGTGGTATATGATAACTTTAACTTCTGCATTACTCCAGGGCAGATGACAAAAGATCATCAGAACACGGACAACCACTGGATATCTCTAATTATGTGACCTTCGATCACATGGATACCAGTGGCATGAATAACATCCATTCTATAGGTGACCTTACTGAGTTTGAAATATTTGGTTACCTGTTATATCAGGCAGAAGAGGCCAAGTTAAGATATGATTACATAATCCTTGTAACAAGTCTTGGTACAATTCATTTCCTGGTTGCAGCCCTCAAAAGAATGTTTGGCTCACAACAAGCATAGGCACTCAAGAAAGATGGCACGCAAATCAGTAGTGGTTGAGGTTCCAGTTGTTCCATACAATCAGAACATTAAATACATTGAGTGGTATTACAAGACTTCTTTAAGGGGATTGCCAATGCCTCCCACCAAGATGATACTCAAAGTGAAGACCAGAGTTTGAAAGAGGTTGTCCAACTCATTCAGATCCCTATTGTCGGGGATCTCCTGGGTCTAGAAAGGATTACTGGTGCAAAAATGCTCAGAAAAGGCTGTAATAAAGAATCAGAGAGACTTGACAACATTGGTGAAGTAGCAGAGTTCCGGCATGCTAAGCAGACATTTCTTAATGCAAGTTTAGCTAGTATGTAACCCTATAAAAATGAAAAGCAGAATTCATGAATTGCTTACTTCTGGAACTCAGAAAGGACTGGAATGACATATTTTATAGTGCTGTTTAACTAGTTTGGGAGTCTGTAAATTTGCAAAAAATCTGCAAATGGAAAATCAACTTAACAATTACATTTATTTACATAATTTAGTCTGTACTTACAACATAAGTCTGTACTTACAACATAATTAATTACTTTTGTTATTTTTTTGTCTCCTGAACAATCAGTTGTGTCTTGAGAGGTTAGGTATGTACCATCGTCTGCAGTAGTATACATAAATAGTAATAATTTGCTATTTACAGCCAACACAACACTTCATCACTTTTCTAAACCCTTGGAACAAATCTAGGAACAGCATTATGGGAGAACATCAAGAATTATAAGAGGACAAGAAAAAAAAAGTATCATGTATTCAGTTCATGCAGTTGTGGGATTGAATCAAAGACACTTTGATTCCGCTACCAGTTTCATATCCTTCAACTTGTGAAATCCTTACCCTTCAATATACCTGAAGAGCAAGAAAGGCACTCCTCTTGGGCATAGCTTACCCATATAGGTCATTGTAGTGGGTACCCCTGGGGGGTTTACAAAAAAATGATAGCTTAATATAAACTTACACAAGTGACATATGGAAAAGAACCCATTTTCTTTTCTTTGACTAAGTCCAAACGAAACATGAACATTATGTTCATGTTGCGTGCCCCGGGCTACAGTCATTGTACTGTCTATTTTTACATAATTTTCTTCCAGTCAAAGGAAGGTTTCCTAAATTTTTCAACAGAGGCATATGGTAAAAATGTCATTAAAAAATTGGAAGCAATCCTCTTCTATCTTGTTTGGGTGCTGTTTATATGATCTGCAACATTATGCAATTCTTGAAATAAGGCCTTAACATAACTTTCAACTGCTGGAAGGTCTACTGAATTTAAAAAAAATGTGCAACTAGATGAAATTGTGTTTGTGACTACAAAGCATGACTAATTTTTGCATTCAGACTTTTCACAAAAACATGTCTGTGGTACTGAAAATATATTTGAAGCACAGTGTAATAAAAACTATAAAGAGCTTTAAAACTGATTTTTGATCATGCGGTCTAAGAAAAACACTTGGTTACCTTTTAGACGTTTTAGGACAGATAAATGAAACATGAGAATTTGCGCCGTGTATTCAGGCCCAATCTCCCTCAGAAGGAAAAGGACATGATGATAATGATAATTCAGGTGTATGCAATTTGCAAACTATTTTTATCGAGTCAGTGTCAAATTACGACTGAAATTAACTCTCTCTTGCAGATAACAAACAACACGTAACAACAGAAGACCTCGGATTCAAGTAGTTTTTCAGTTGAGCATGATTCAGACTAACTGGGGCCTCACGATCTTTCACTACTCCACTCCTACACGCGTAATCAACATGTAGGAATAGTGACACTGATGTGGCGTGTTTATAATTCAACATGACATTCCTTAATGTCCTTACCTTTCATTGTCGTACTAGTGCTGGATACCCCAGAAGTTTTAGGTTCTCTAACAGGATCAAGTTTAGACTTTTTGGCAGCTGAGCCACTTTCCTCTTCTTGCTTAACTTCGGTGGAATGAGACGCTAGTATGTAAGCGAGAGACAACAAAAGTTAGGGTAAATAAATGCAATATTTCATTGGTGTGCTTGCATGCATTTTTTTCTGCTAACTAGTTTGTCTAATGAACTGAAGTTTAAAGAGATTTAACCTACAGAACAGGTATGATTTGTTGCATCTTTCGGGCAAATGGAGAAAAGTGCTATATAATTTAGGCAAGAGCAACTCACACACAGGATAGGAGCATAAATAATATCTCCTTCCCTAGACGCCTTCCCCTTGACTTCACTTTTGCTGCACACTGCCCCAATTCCACTGAAAAATGCAAAAATTGCACCTGTTCTGCAGGCTAAACTATGGATCCTGGCATACCAAGCTCAGACAACAAGTGATTCATTTTGTTCTATTTAAATAAAATTTACCCGGTAAATGCCATGACCTAATAACAGCAGGCCATTCTGGTCAGCGGCCATGTATTGTCACAAGTGCAGGCTCACATAGAACATATTGCCACTTCATAGTTTCTAAGGGTTGTTTTTCTATTATCAAGCGTTCCCTCATCTCACCCTTCCTCACTTTTTCTATCGCTACTCTAGTCGAGGTTAGGAGTGGTATTCTATCTAGGGGCCAGGCTGGCTGCAGTGGCAGCCCCTAGGTACCCCAGAGGCTGAGCAATTAAACTGGACAAAATCAAAACACTAAAGACTACGGTGGCCCACAGGGGACACCGCTTTAACAAAGAGAAAACACTGCAAATAAAAGAATTTCTGGCAAACATAAAGAAAACGTCGAAAAAATCAACTCCTGCATGCTGCAAACAAAAAGGAAACTGTTTAAAAAAATCAGCTGCACACTGCAAACAAAACTCCCGCGCGCCACAAACAAAAAAGAACCAAACCGTTAAAAAAGTGTACACTACAAGCAAAAGAATTACACACTGCAAACAAAAGAATTACACACTGCAAACAAAACTCTCGCACGCTGCAAACAAAAGCAAAAGTACTGCGCGTGCAGGATGACGTAAAGGACTGGGACCGTGTCTCATGATTCTCGTGGTTCATGAATAACATGGCAGAGTTGTTAAGGAGAGAGGTTTACGCGGGTGTCAAAAAAACTCAGACCCCCGATTTGTTTTTTTTTTAAAAAAATGGTTTAGTAAACTCTTCTCAATTGCTATCACCTAATGTTTTATGGTCACGCAATGTTCATAGGCAACAGCCAGAAAGAAGCGAGATATTTATCTTCTCCAGTTATCGCTGTCGCATCGATCAAATAGTGAAAAACTTACAAGGTTTAAAATAGCAGCCGATATTTTGATGGCATTTCCAGGGGAATTTTTTACCAAAGACATAAAAGACACAGAGTCGCTATAATGTTATTCAAATTGAAGTCTGTTTTGTATACACCAGACGCGACAGAGATAAACGGGAGAAAATAAATATCTCGATTCTTTCTGGCTGTTGCTGCCTATGGACATTGCGTGATTCAGATTCAGACAATTCTTAATTTTGTCCAGGCAGGTGGGGTATGTGTTTTCGGGGTCTGAGTCTTCGTGGTCTGAGTTTTCGGGAACTGTGTTTTTGTGACACCCAAACACAGATCCCGACAACTCAAACCCCTGGAAATATAAATAAAGAAAAAGGTTTAAACTCTTCTCAGTCTTATCAACTGAAATATTTTAAGGCCACGCAATGTTCACAGGTGGCAACAGCCAGAAAGACTCAAGATATTTATCTTCTCCGGTTTATCGCTGTCGTATCTGGTGGATACAAAACCAACTTTTCAAAAAACATTATAACGACTCTGTGTCTTTCATTTCTTCGGTAAAAGATTCCCCAGCAAATACCATTAAAATGTTGGCTGCTATTTTAAACCTTGTTAATTATTTTCATTTCACTGTTTGATCGATGGACAGCGATAAATCAGAGAAGATAAAATATCTCGCTTCTTTCGGGCTGTTGATTGATTTTTTCGACGTGTTCTTTATGTTTGCAAGAAATTCTTTTATTTGCAGTGTTTTCTCTTTGTTAAAGCGGTTTCCCCTTTGAGCCACTGTAAAAGACAGCCAACATTGGTTGTTGTTTTAATACTTATAGTCCAAACTTAACATTTAAATATAAGCTACTTACATCTTTTAGTTAATAATACAAACTTTCACAACAGAAAAATGCCTGCATGTTTCAGATTGATGCAACCTCACTTTATATATTAACTGCCCAATTGGTTCTGAGATAAATATGTTAAAATGTCAACGGTGCTGTTAAAATTTAGAAAGCCTTCAAGCACTATTACTGTTGAAGAACAATTCTGTTTTGACAACTTACTTCACAATTGCATTGCATTCTCCATTTTTTTAATGATTCCAGGAAACAAAATTTGGACTAATAAAAAGTCTCTGGTACCTTGTTTACGCTTTTGAGAGAGCGACTGAACATCCTCTTTATTTGGGTTGTCTGCCACTTGTGGATCCTCCCTGACGTCTGTCAAAAGAAGAAGAACCTTTTAAGATTCTGGTGACAGTAAAACAGTCTCGCAATGTCTGGTGTGGTAATTAAATGCACAAAAGTTAAAATTCGTAAAACTTTACGAGCACGATTTCAGGACATGAGTGGCCAATTTGCCAGAAGTAATGGTACATATTAAAATCTTCCAATTTACATGTACCTGTTGACCTCTAAAACACCAAAAAAAATAAATACATGTCCTCATGCAGACTACCAAGATCACAAAGTTGCCTATGTTTTGGATATATAGCATTAGACAATGGGCTTGTAAAATAATGGTTTGACACTGATTATTTTTTTATGTTTTGTCTAAGACGTTTTGGCTGGAGCTTAAGCCTTCATCAGTTTAAGTATAACATTAGTACGCGTATGCAGAGGAAAATTCTGCCTAAAGTTTCTTGAAAATGTAGTGCAAGACTTATATGCGTGTGCCAGAGACTTGTAGACTTCCAGGATGGCTATGTACATGTGGTCAATTCCAGGTTGCAGATCCTTTAGTGAAAACCAGGTTTCCAAGAAGAGTCGGTCGTGAAAGTTAACCTCATGTCCAACAGTTCTGACACTTCCAAAATCCATTTTGTGGTTGTTTTTGTGGACATGGCAGGAGATCTTTGAGTCATGGTTGAACATAGAAATAGCTTTTTTGTGTTCTGTGATCAGAGTTTTCAGTGATCGCTCACTTTGACCATAGTATACAAAAGTACAGTTTGGTGCGTCTGATTTTGTACACTGTGCCAGATTGTAGCTAGCCAACCTTTTCTTGGGTTTTGGTCACAAGAACAAACTGCTCACAGTTCCTAATGGTTTAAAGGCGACTTTGATTTGTTACTGCCTTAAGATTTGACTAGTCCTTTCCGAAAAGCCCTGCACATAGGGTAGCACCACGAAGTCACTGGATGGTAGATTGGTGGGGAGCTTCGACAGCAATCTTTTGTAGCTATTAGGGACTTTAAGATGTAGGGCGTGACAGCTCTAAGCAAAGACACTGCCGGAGGAAGATTTTCAAGCAAGATGCCTACTGTGCATGCCTATGACTTCCTCTCACTGGAGTCACGTCGCGTCGAGATTATAATTATCGCCAGTTAACTGATTGCAAAAATGTCAAGATTCTGACTTTTTCCCGACTTTGTTTAAAGGTGTATAAAGCATTGTCGAGCCAACCTTCAACACCAAGTAGTAAGCTTTATCGCTTATAACATGTATGCAAACTTATACTTCTGAATGGCACCTAGTTGCCAACAGTTTCGTTGTCTTTTTAAACAACATTGTTTCCAAAATTTGACCTGTGTATTCAGCCAAGAAAAAAAGCCTTTTGACATTTCGCCAATACACACTTGTCTCGCAAAGGTGCTGCAAAATTGTGAGGGAATCCCCTATATATATTCTTGCACTGTATTTTTGTCAGTTATGTTTCTGGACAAGTGACCAGACTAAAATAACCCTGTGCTGTCAGAGCTCACACTGACCAAAGAAAAGTTGCAAGAGCACGGGGAAGTAATAAAAGCAAGAAAATCTCAACCATCGAGCAAAGAATAATAAGCATTTTAATAAATTAAAATGATACAAAAAAGGCAAAAACTGAAAGTTTGTGGAAACATTAAACATTAAATTTTCAAGTCAGAGGATCTTCAAGTTAAGAAAAATCCCTCTTTTCCACCCGAAAAATCGCTCTTATTTTTGGGTTTCACAATTGTTTTTCTTTCAATACTTCAACAATGGCATTGTGAGCATGGCATGTCAAACCTTTTTGCTAACAACGAAGTTCTAGTTCCAGTCTTTGATCACTGACACTACATTCTAAAAGCCGTTGCATCCTAAATGTTAAAGTCCCTATTGATGAACGATGTCTAACTCTCTCTACGTTTTCAAGAAACTTCACACAGAAATTCCCTCAACCCATGCTCGATGTGCTGCTTTTTTAATCATGCATACTAACATTATTTTCAACTGATGAAGGCTTATAAGCACCAGCCAAACCACCTTGAATAAAAATTAAACATCCAAAAGTAATCAGTGTCAAACTATTATCTTACGATGCTAGCTCTATCACTTCTCTTAACTTTTAAGCAGATAACGGTGTGTGTTAAAACATTCACAACTACATGTAGAGTACTTACCAGCTTTAGGATTCACAAATGTAATTTTCTTTGTCTCTCGTACCACACTTTCTTTGCTGAAAATGCAATAATGTCATTGTATTATTGGGCAAAACATGTTCTCAAAAACATGACTGTTACTTATAATAACAATTTTATACATACTAAGAAGTTTTATTTTTTTCTCAAACACCTGAGCCGACCAGAATCCTAAATCTTGGAATTTTTTTACTTGTCAGCTTTTTTGCTCGTTGTAGCAATTACAGCTAATTAAAAATATTGCAAAGTTAGTTGTAAAGAGAAAAAAAAATAAGTTATTTATTGGTCTAGATCAGGTCATGGAAAAAACTGTGCTTAGTCTTGAGTATGGCCTGATTGGCATTAGGTCGTACTCTAGACCTCGGGCACAGTTTTTTTCCCACACAGACCTCCTGCCAGTTAAATTAACATACATGTATATTTACCTTACATGATGCGAGTGAGGGACAAAGAAAAAACGAAAAAAAAGAAAAAATCTAGTGATAAAAATTACAAAAGCACCTTCTGAGATCTGCAGAATTCTTCATATCCTACATAAGCCAAATTCAATAATTTCTTTATTATTCCTTCAAAATATTTCCCCAGGAGTTTCACCATTTTGCTCTTTGTTTTTCTGCTCCAAAAATAACACAACCTCATCCCCAGGTTTTCTAGGTCGACGGTTCAATAACCTGCCACAGACTGCACTTTTGACATCATTTTAATGTCATTGGTTCAACATGACAAAACTTTTGACATTGTCGGTTCAATATGACAAAGTTCTTTCCAAATTTGGTCAATAGCTACGGTTGGTTATGGTGAATTATGCGTGCGGTTTTAACCAATCAGAAACTGGGAAATATTAAACTATTAAATAAATAATAAATTTGTATCTGATTTTAGGGTGTCAAGGGTTAAGCAAGTATGAAAAAATGGTGAGGTTGCTAATTACATTACAAACAAACCACTTTATATACATGTAAGCTGCTATTATGACGAAAAAATTATTTACCTTATTTCCATCGTAGCCACATTCTTTTCCTCGAGAGTCATTTTCAGTTTTTCATTGTATCCAATTTTCCTGAACTCTTTTTCCATTGCATCTTTAACTTTGCCATCCTTAAAGTCTTTCTCAAACTTTGAATATTTATCTTTTGATCCACAGTCCAAATCAACAATAACTGACCCAGGCTTAACATCCTTAACCACACCCCAAGCTTGGAAAGCCAGCTGTATTGTACTTTTAACCAATTCTGGGTTATCATGCAAAAATGTTACCAAATTTTTCGCCAAATACACTCCAACCCCAGAGACAGCGGTCATCACTATTCTAGCCGTCCAGGGATCATTAAATGCTACCTCAGTCCCACCAGCTGTCTTTATGCTAAGGACAGAACCATAATTAACAGGTCTGGAACCATTAGATCCGTCTCTTTGTTCTTGACCAGCCATATTTAATTAAACACCTCACGTTACCGTCTCTGAGTTTTATCCCTTCAGCTTAATCTGCAAAACACAAAATATCAATTCAGATTACTGGGGGCTAATTTTTTTCAAGCACTTTTGAGGGGGGGGGGCTTATTCAATTTAGCAAAGGTATCACCTGTAGCAAAAATACTGTGGTATCAAACAGAGTAGACTTACATGTTGTACAATTAAAGTCACTGTCAAAAATATTTAATTCACTTGTGGGAGCCAAAAGTAACAAAAACAAAATTCTTATTCTTTAAACATGTGCTTTCAGCCTCATGTTCTTCAGTAATTTTTATGAGAATGGCTACTCGGATTTTTTCCGAGTTTACATTTCTCCTAAAAAAAAAAAAATTTATATAATGGTTACTTATGTTGATTTTTTGTAGACAACTCAAAAATGAGAATCTCTGAAAAGCTCCTCTTATACATTTACATCTTTATATTTTTATCTCTTACATTTAAATGTTTCATGTAAACAGCCTTGAAATTTATGATACTATATATAATATTCTACGGTATTTTGTGAAATGATAAACTAGACAAAACTTAATAGAGGGTGGGGGCTTATTAACGTTCATTCTCTGAAAAGAGGGGCTTATTAGAGGAGGCGGAGGGGGGGGGGGGGG
Organism: Catalaphyllia jardinei; assembly: GCA_022496165.2. Lineage (NCBI taxonomy): Eukaryota > Metazoa > Cnidaria > Anthozoa > Scleractinia > Caryophylliidae > Catalaphyllia > Catalaphyllia jardinei. Next base: position 1,465 of record JAEMPF020013360.1, on the reverse strand, counting down.
GCCCCCTCAATAGAAGATTTACCATAGATTTTAAATTAAATGAGCATCCCAGGCTACTCTATGTATATACGGGCAAGGCTCTTGCTATAAGGGTGCCTCCTGTAAATCCGGAAAAGAAGCTTACATTGCATATATTACACCTACTAAAGGAATATGATTTTATACAAATTAAGTTAATTCCCCAGTTTTGCATTGCACATTCCTATTGCTCACGATTTTGCATCATCAGCACACGCACATGAGCACACGCGGGTACAGAACATAAGAGATTTCCCTCAAACTATAAGCTTGACAGTGAGATAAAAGCTCTTTTTCTCTTAAACGAGCACGGTAACCCCCATTTTTATTTTATGAATTCAATGAGAGCAATATCCACAATAACTGAGACAAAATTTGGCAAAACTCTATGGCTACTTTTTTGGCAAATGAGATAAATACTACAGATAGAGACGTAACGGGCCCAAAAGAGCAAGTCCAAATTATATATGTTTCCTCTAACGATAAAATATCAATAATGCACGGTATTTGAAGCCATTTTTCTGGGACGTAGATGAATAAACAATCAAAAAAGTCAAACTCTGTGTGATATAACAGGCCATACTGAATAATAATCGAGCTTATTTGTTGCAGACTGAGATAACCAAACGTCACCTATTAAGTAAATAACCATATTTGTCAGCATCGTGGCATGAAAACAAACACAGTGATCCCCTCTTTTTATTACGTTTTTAACATCTCCTTGTAATGTAATGACAGCATACCAAGTTTCATCAGAAATCTATGGCGGATTCTTTTACTCTGGAATCACCTTAAAACACTCACTGCCCCTAGGCCTTCCTCTACCCCATTGTCCTTTGCCAAATCATGTCATTGATACAAGATTCAACAATAAAAAAATTGGGAATTTGTCTCCCTCTGTTACAGGAGGTACCCACAATCTTGCTTGATTCCACTGCAGTGGCATCAGGTCATAGGTCTATACATGTATATGTGGCTCCCTCAAGGGACATATTGCTACTAAAGAAACTACAGAGCTGAAGGGTTGTGGCAGTTACCTTTGAAAAACTGTGGGTCTCGTAGTTTTTTTAATTACACAAACGCAAAAAAGAGTCCATCATCTCACTTCTAACGCAAAATTTTGTAGCCATTAAGAATACTTTGCAATTATCTAGTAGTGACAGCATAATCTGGGGGGTACTCCCTAGCTTATATGAAAACAATAATGCAAGGCTGGTATACTACATAGAAATCATAATGGGACAACGACATGATACAGTCCAAACTAAAAGCCGAGAATTGCAACCATAGGCAGCTGTTTCGACTTTGTTAGGTCTCATCAGCACAAACTGTAGCAAGTAATGAGGCAATCGGTTGATTCTTGTCATCATTATTTTCTAGTCTCTCTATTTTTAGCTGATCAGATCTTTTACAGATCCTAAGTAAACCAGCAAAATTTTCATTTGCA
>JAEMPF020013359.1:0-7500 GCA_022496165.2 Catalaphyllia jardinei | reverse complement strand
GTTGATATATTATATTTTTCAGATATGTTTTTGCAATACTTAGATAACATATAATTGGTTACTTTCACCTTTTCTGCTGCAAGTGGGTAATCATTATGGAGATCATGTAATTCTTCTGGATACTCAAGATCAACTTCTGCTATGAAACCTTTCTCACTATCTTCTTTATACTTGGCAAGGTCTATCTTATTGATCTGCTTTTCAGTCATCCATCTGAATCCACCTGTTGGTAGATACTGACTCATAGCCCAACCGTAAAGGTTATTAGCATTAAGATACATGATATACTTTGAGGGCGCCTTCTCATCATATTCTTTCATATATTTATTGTTTGCTTTACCATAACGATTGGCAATATAGCTAATACCACCACGCAGCCCCATTTCAATGAACTGGAACATATCAATATCAGTCATGAGCTCTAATTTGATATTCGTCATTTTTAGCATGGCATCCCATGATAAACCAGGAGATGTGAAATAATGGCATGGGTCCAATTTATAATACTCAAGACATGTTTTCCTGAAGTTTTCAAATACATCAGCTAACAGTAGGATGTCAGATGTAAGGTATAAGTCATGGTAATCACCCATATTTTTTAGAGAGAATGTATTCCACACAATTTGAGCATGTTCATAATCTTCATTGATATATGTTCATTGTTTAAAATACTATGAAATGCTTCTTTTGATGGAATTTGTTCTTTGAACTTATCAAAACTGTCCATATAGTCATAGGGGTGAACTCCTTTTCTAGCCATCAGATCAAGCTCTTGACCTTGTGTATTTTAATGATTCTCTTGGTATATTACTCACTAGTTTTTCTAGACTGGAGCTCATGAATTGAAAACTATCAATGAAGGTCAGATGATTGCCAAGCATGAAAGCCATATATTTTTTTCCATATTGTTAGGTATAGCATTGATTGTCATCTGTTGCTCTTCTCCTTTCTTATTTTTGTATGTATGTTTCTTAACTATAGCTCCAATCTCCTGCATAATGAAATGAGAGTCATACCCACGTAGATTATGAAATATAACAGGTATTTTTACTTCTTCTGGGTTTACTCTAAGTTTCAAATTACAATCTTGATGGGCTGAGCCTCTATATTTACCGGTGATATGGCAGTGGTCTCGAACTCGAATATCTTTATCAATATATTTTTTATCGCAAATATGACATTCTTCAGCTTTTTGAAATTTCTCTTCATCATCTTTCGTCATTCTCAATGGTTTATTGAATTCTTTTTTAATCACTCTCTTACAATATTTAACTTCTTCCAACATGGCTTCTATGAATTTGTAAACAGCCTTTTCACCTCTATACGTTTTAACAGGTTTGCTGTATTTATCGTCATAGCAACAAACAACCTTGTAACCATATTGTAGCGAAAGCCGAAACCGTGTACCTCCCTGTTAGAACGAAATGTGCTACTTTCGTTACCACCCCCTTCGGGGTGGTTGTTGTTGTGTGTGTATAAAAGACAACATGGCTGCTTGTTGTGTTCGTTCAGTACGTTAGAAATTAAGTGCCTGCGGACCCGAAAATGGACTTATCACATTGGTGGCAGCGGTGGTCCACTCCTATCAGGTCAGAGAATCGTTTCAAACTGGATTTGGAGGCGCTTAGCCCGTTTTTTGTACGATCGGAGGTCGGGGATAGCACACTTCCAGCGACCGAAACACCACGTGCTTCGACTTCAAAGTCACCAGAGGTCGGGGATAGCACACTTCCAGCGACCGAAACACCACGCGCGTCGACTGCAAATCCATTCCGGCGTAACGATGCTGACTTGTTAACCCTCGCAAAGTCACCAGAGGTCGGAGATAGCACACTACTTCTAGCGACCGAAACGCCACGTGCTTCGATTGCAAATCCATTCCGGCGTAACGATGATGACTTGTTCACCCTCGCAAAGTCACCAGGGTTGCCGGTGGTCCGTCAAACAAGGAAACCTGTTAAACTACCGGAAGATTTCGACGGAAAACAACCCCTGAAAGAATATCTGATGCATTTTGAGCGCTGCTCGATCGTTAATGGATGGACCGAGGAAGAAAAGGCGATGTTTCTGGCCGCAAGTCTTCGTGGTGACAGTAGGAAATTGCTAAGTGGACTCACGGATTCAGATTGTCAACAATACGACAAAATTGTGGCGAGATTGCAGCTTCGCTTTGGCGTGGAGAAACAAGCTGAATTACATCAGGCCAGGCTGTTAAATCGTCGATAATTCGAAGGTGAGAGTTTACAAGTGTTAGCTACAGATATTCGTTCAATGGTAGACCTAGCATACCAGGATTTGGGTGCTCCCGTGCAGGAACGGTTTGCTGTCCAACATTTTATTGATGCTTTGAGTGATAAGGATGATAGACTGTATCTTAGACGGGAAAAACCGGGAACTCTCGACCAAGCCCTTTCCCTAGCTAGAGAGTTGGAATCCCTCCGACTTCTAGACAGCAATAATTCTTCCAGACGGGCGGGTAGTAAAGTCAGAGCCATGGAAACAGAACAAACACATTTGCAAACAAAGGTGGACGGGCTTAGGCTTCAGATAGACCAGCAACAACAGCAATTAGAAGCTCAACAAAACATCCTTACACAATTGAATGAATTTCTTGTAACCCAACTACAGCCGCAGGGTACCCCAACTATCAGAAATGACGTGCCACAGGGAAACCAAACCAGGGGATGGGAATGTTGGCATTGTGGGAAGAGGGGGCACATGAGAAAAGAATGCCCTCAACGGAGGGGACGACAAGCATCTGACCAGTACTCGGGAAACGGGAACAGGGTGTCCTCAAGGGCCCAGTAGGACACCTGGACAGTCATAGGCCTCAAAGTTCTAACACTGCAGTTAATAATCTTAAAGAGGGTGGAAATGTGACAGTAGTACCTAATCAGAGATCTCGCCCCTATGGACTTTATGTCATTGGGTTCATAGGACAGTGTAAAGTTGTTTGGCTGGTGGATACGGGTGCTGTGAGAAATGTTTTATCCTATGAGTGCTACAAGAGGTTACCTGAGGATGCTAAATTCCCCTTACATGAAGATGGCTCACAAGTGTTTTTGGCAGACGGGCGCAGAACCAATACGTATGGCACAGGGGAGATGACTATAAGGATAGGAACTCAAGATATAAGCTTACGTGTACTGGTAGCTGACATCGAGGACTCTGCCATATTAGGCATGGAATTCTTGTCTGATGTAGATGCAAAGATTGACCTAGTTCAGCAGCAACTTCTTATCAATGGAGAGGAAATTGACTGTTGTAATGAGAGTTTCCAGCAACTCAGTCTCAAATGTGTAACTCGCCGTGTGGTGGTAATAGAACCACATTGTGAAGCCGTGATACCCGTTCATCTTATCCACCGACAGTCAAAGGCTGAAAATGCTAATCAAGGATTGCGAATCCTAGAACCCTGTGGCAACCGTCTACAAGACAAAGGCCTGTATATTGGCAGGACTCTGGTTTCCGCAGGAGATAACGGCCTTGTACCAGTGCGAATCCTAAACACTGCTGACAAAACGCAAACCATCGGTGCTCAGACTGTGGTAGCGGTGGCCAAACCAGTTTCCAACGTGGCAGAGCTGGAGTTTCCTGAAACTAACCCTCGGGGCTCCACAAGTGGAATTGACCAAAGCCAGAGGAGGGCGGAGGAAAGTGGAGACATGTTACCAGATCCACTCAGGGAACTTTGGCGGCGCAGTTCAGAACAGTTGACCGAAGAAGAAAGCCAGGCAGTTGCTGGACTCTTACACCGGCATAAAGATGTATTCTCCTTATCAGAACAAGATCTTGGCAGAACCAACCTAGTGACACACAACATCGACACAGGCGATGCAAGACCAATCAAACAGCATCCTCGCCGCACATCACCATCGAAACATGCGGAAATTGAGAGGCAGGTGGAGGACTTGTTACAACGTGGAATTGTGAAGAAATCCAACAGCCCGTGGTCATCTCCTGTGGTGTTAGTTACCAAGAAGGATGGCTCGCAGAGGTTCTGTGTGGATTACAGGCAGGTCAACGCAGTAACAGTCAAAGATGCTTACCCACTGCCACGGATTGACGACTCTCTGTGTTCTCTTTCCGGTGCAAAATGGTTCTCCACCTTGGATCTGGCATCGTGATATTGGCAAGTCCCCATGGACCCAGCTAGCAGTGGTAAGGCAGCCTTCGTAACCACCTCTGGTCTCTACGAGTGGAATGTTATGCCCTTCGGCCTCACTTCGTCACCAAGTACCTTTGAAAGATTAATGGAACTGATCTTAGCAGGGCTAAGGTTTGAGACCTGCCTTATCTACCTTGATGACACAGTTGTGTATGGGAGAACTTTTCAAGAGGAACTGGAGCGTTTAGAGGAAGTGTTCGTTCGCTTTGCTTCAGCTGGACTTAAGTTAAAACCAAGCAAATGTCTGCTGTTCCGGAAACGCGTCGCATATCTTGGCCATATTGTATCTGAGGAGGGCATCGAGACTGACCCTGCGAAGGTTAAACGAGTTCATGAGTGGCCAGTGCCTGAGAATGCAACTGAAGTTAAGAGCTTTCTAGGACTTGCCAGTTACTATCGACGTTTTGTTCCAAATTTTGCCCTGGTAGCCCGGCCTCTTCACAAACTGACTGAAGTAAATGTTGACTTTACGTGGACATCTGAGTGCCAGGTGTCGTTTGATACATTAAAGACCCTGTTGGCCACAGCTCCTGTCTTGTCATACCCAGATTTCACTACGGAGTTCATACTTGACACTGATGCCAGCAACCATGGTATTGGAGCCGTCTTGAGTCAGCTAAAGAATGGGATGGAGCATCCAGTTGCTTATGCGAGCAGAACATTGACCAAGGCCGAGAGAAACTACTGCGTTACGCGGAAAGAGCTACTTGCTGTTGTGGAGTTTGTGAAGCAGTTCCGTCACTATTTGCAGGGGCCGAAGTTTCGCATAAGGACTGACCACGCCCCCCTTCGCTCAGTGCTTAAGGTCAAGGAACCAGAGGGGCAGTTGGCAAGATGGATAGAGTTCCTCAGTGTGTTTACATATGAGATTGAGTATCGACAAGGCCAACGACATCAAAATGCTGATGCCATGTCACGAAGACCTTGTAACGATGGTTGCAAATGGTGTAAGGAGTGGAAGAAGGTTGAGCAAGTGGTTAGTATTGCTGTTCAGACTGATGTTTCCCAGGCTAGGAGTGACGGGTTTGTAAAGGAGCAAACAGAAATCCTTCACGATAAGCGAGGTGGAGCAGAATTGTCGTCAGCTACTACTGAACACTGCTTCACCAATGATCAGCCTGAAACTTGGTGCAAAACGATCAAACTGGAACCAACGTGGACTCGAGAGTACCTTCATGAGCAACAAGCAGCAGATCCTAGCCTAAAGGTGATATTACAGTGCAAAGGTGCAAGTGCCGTCCGACCGAAGTGGGAAGATGTCTCTCCGTATGACCGCACAGTGAAGGCACTTTGGGCCCAGTGGGACCAACTGGAAATCCGAGATCAAGTACTATGCCGGAGGTGGGAAGAAGGAAGTGGTACTAGAATACAGTACCAGATTGTACTTCCAAGCAACTTACAAGAAACGGCGCTCAGAGCTCATCACAACCATACAACTGCAAGTCACCGGGGTGTCAACAAGACACTGGGAGCGCTTAGAGCTCGGTACTACTGGCCAGGCCTGACTTCACAAGTCAAGAGATGGATCAAAATTTGTCATGAGTGTGGTGCCAAGAAGAGCTGGGGACGGAAGCGACGTTCGCCTCTGAAGCAGTATGTGGTTGGTGCTCCGATGGAACGTCTTGCGATGGACATACTTGGACCACTACCTCAGACACCTCGTGGTAATAAATTTGTTCTTGTTGTAACCGACTACTTTACAAAGTGGACTGAAAGCTATCCTATCCCGAATCAAGAAGCTGTTACAGTAGCTGAAAAGTTGGTGGGGGAATTCGTGTGTCGTTTTGGAGTTCCTCGGGAGTTACATAGTGATCAGGGAACAAACTTTGAGTCCAAAGTCATGGCTGAAGTGTGTAAGCTCTTGGATATCGAGAAGACTAGAACCACCCCATTGCATCCACAGTCAGACGGACAGGTAGAACGGTACAATCGAACATTAGTTGAAATGCTGCGAGGAAAACTTAAAGAAAGTCAAGAGGAGTGGGACTTACAACTTCAACCTTGCATGATGGCCTACAGAAGCTCTGTGCATGAGTCTACGGGGGAAACTCCAAAAATGCTAATGCTTGGACGTGAGATTGAAGTCCCACTTGACGTAGTCACGGAGTCAACTTCAGATATGCCGCCTCTGTCAACTGAGTATGCATTGGCTCTTCAACAGAGACTGGCTGGCGCCCACGAGGTAGCACGACGACATCTCGGAAGAGCAGCAGAACGGCAGAAGAGAAACTATGACAAACGGGTGTCCAGTAAGCCTTTCCGGGTGGGAGACAGCGTCTGGCTGCACAACGTACGCCGAAAGAAAGGCAGGAACCCCAAGTTGGATTGTCCGTGGGAAGGGCCTTATTTGGTGGTGTCTGTGTTGTCAGATGTAACCTATCGTATTCAAAAAAATCGAAGGGCAAAAGCTAAAGTTATTCACGCAGACCGACTCAAGCCATATCTCGGACCAGCATTGAGGAGCTGGATTTCGGAGGACGGAGAGGCTGTTACGCCTGTATCCCAAGGTGCGAGTGTTGGAGAAATTGAGCCTGTTATCCCGGGTGGCTCTGTTCCAACTGTGCTGAGGGGAGGTGTCCTGGATGGCAGCATTGCCGTGGAGTCAACAACAATGTCCGAGAAGCCTACATCTGATGCGGAGAACAGTGACGACGAAGCAGACACGAGAAGGGATACAGATGCAGAGATACCTGCTGATGCCCTGCCAGTGGCTCCAGTTGTAGACCAACGGAGCGTGTTGGAGAACGACCGTAGGACCTCTTCCCGAGGAAGTCTACCACATAATGTACGGACACGTTATGGAAGGGAGCGGAGAGAACCAAATCGTTACGGTGATTGGGTCTAACCCCTTCATTACCTTGGACATTGAACACTCAAATAGACTTTTAAAGAGTTTCTTAAGCGTGATGGACAGGAGGAACTTTGAGTGACATTAGTTTCTATTGTGTACTGATCTGTGCTTGTTGTCTTAGAAGAACTTTACAAGACGTTCAAAGCTGTTGTTAAATTGTAACTTTATTCGTTCGCGGTTAGCACCGTGACACTGAGGACAGTGTCTCTTAGGAGGGGGAGCATTGTAGCGAAAGCCGAAACCGTGTACCTCCCTGTTAGAACGAAATGTGTTACTTTCGTTACCACCCCCTTCGGGGTGGTTGTTGTTGTGTGTGTATAAAAGACAACATGGCTGCTTGTTGTGTTCGTTCAGTACGTTAGAAATTAAGTGCCTGCGGACCCGAAAATGGACTTATCACAATATCCACAGTCTGTATGCTTCTGGTATGCCTCTGTATATGATTTATCATTATTAGGTTGGCAACCAGATATCTTTTCTG
>JAEMPF020013358.1:0-13566 GCA_022496165.2 Catalaphyllia jardinei | reverse complement strand
CAAAATCGTCCCGCTTCATTGTTTGAAAACGCAGCGCTTTGACAAGCTTTTCTCCAAGAATTCTTCTTTTTAATGTACCGTTTACAACTAAACCTTGCCTTTCACGTTCCTTTGTCGCCCGCAAGTCGACAGGTTTAAACAGGTCTATCTCTTTAATCGTCAGTCCATCTATTTACGACTATCGTTTCAAGTAAGGACCTCTCAATTGTCGCGAACTCATCTGATTTCACAGCCTTTTCTGTCTGTTTATCAATTACTTCCCAGCATCGATCCACCAGTTTTTTCTCTTCATATTTCTGGGCAGACGAAAGGATACTGAAAACATTTGTTGGATCTACTTTGCGTTCCAAATGTTTCATGCATTTATTAGCCAGTGAAGGCACCATGTATTTCTTCGCCAAATACAACACTCCCATCGCATTACTTATACTATGATTACTTATAGAATTCTGTCTGCCTAAAGCCTGGTTTCCATATAGTCGTCTCTGTCGCATGAGTCCTCTCTGGCAGTTTCCATTTGTCGTATTATCATTGTTAACTGCCAGAGACGACTCATACGACAGAGACGACTATATGGAAACCAGGCTTAACAAATAACACAGCCTGCTAGCAATTTGGTTTACGATTTACGGCTAAAACCTTTGGTATCTGGGAGAAGTCTTCTCTTCCTCTACCAGAAAGAAATTCATAGCCCTCCTTTAAAAGCTGACTCATGAGTTCTTAGGATGTTTCTGCTTTTTTAAATTTTTTTCTTGGGTTCATGATTGACGCTCGCACCCGCTCACATTCTGAACTGTGAAGTAGGATGAGAAGGGGGAAAAGAATGGAAAAAATGTCGCTGATTTTCAACTGGAGTCAAAATAGATCCAACTGCTTATTCATTCAGAGTACTGAAATTTCTAAATTATAAAGATTTTGTGCGACATTAAATTTATTGTGAGTGATGTCTATAAAACTTGGCAATCCAAAGTAACAGATTGTGTCAGTCGCTGCCGGTTTATAAACAATTATGGGATTAGGTTTGGGCGATATCCAGAATAATCATGGTGGAGTTCTTACCTCGACCTTGATTATTCTAGATACCCCAAAAACCGCATGCAACGAATTGTTTATTTTTGGTTGACTGCCCCTCAAATGGTATTTTTTAAAGTCATAACAAACCTTTGTCTTCTTTCCACAAATGCTGATTCGTCTTTCCAAGAATTGGCTTTCTCTTCCGGTTGAGTTCTTGGGCAATTTTAAAGCGATCCAATTGGTTTAGAACTTACCGTTTCTAAGAATCAGACCACCTTTCCAAGAATAGGTTTCTGCGAATTCTTTCGTCCTTCTTGCTTCATTATCGAAGGCTTCGAAGTCGATTCTTCAGAATTTAAAGGTGGAAAGTTCTTGGAAAGAGAATGAAATAACCTCTATCGGACGCTGATCAGTGGACACAAAGGTAAGATTTGTTACAAATACGTTCCAAGGCGAAACAGTTCGCTTTCGAGTATTAAAACTTATCCATTGACCTTTGTATTCGCATACCTCGATGTCAGATTCTGCTTTTCATTTCTCTAGTATTTAGACTAGGTTTACACTAGAGGAAATTGTTCCGGATTCGTGATGAATGCGAAACGTTTTAGTACCGGATTGGTTTTCCCGTTTACACACAGGAGGACGAATCCGAAATAAAAACATCCCGGTTTGGTCACGTCTCCGGAGATTTTTAATCCGGAATCTAAAGTGGTAACTTTGAATCCGAAAACTTTTGAATCCGGAAAGTTTTGCTGTGTAAACGCTTTTCTCTCAAATCTGGATATCTTTCCGCCAGCGATATAATGAGTTTGCGGTATAACTAAAATGGCGGATGCAGCAATCCAAACCAAAGTAATTTCAAAGTCGTAGTCGTATTGATGGCCATTGACAGCGGTCGCTGTTAGCCTCCTTGTTCTGTCACTGGTCCAGGCAGTCTTTTAATTTGTAATAGGTAGTGCTATATTCCTCAGAAACTAAAAAGGCGACGCAAACAAGGTTGACGTCCTCCACACTTTATCGGAAACGACGATGGCACGATCGCTGGTTGATTCTGGATAAGACCAGGACAAATGCCTGGTGGGACAACATGATGGGCAACAATAGCGTGATCAGCGAGTGGAAAGGAAGCTTCAGACTGCCTCAACGTACCCCTAGGCATTTTTCTGGTGACATTTTGGTTGTCGTCGTCCAGGCAACAAACAACTTTGTTGACCATTTTATCGTGAATGTTCCCGAGTTGTCGTCCTGTGTAAACGGTCAGGAATCCGAATATCATTTTAGTGTAAACGTCTACTAATCCGAATACTCTAAAATTGAAGAATCTGGAAACATTTACGAAACCGGAAAAATCTGCTCTAGTGTAAACCTAGTCTTACTGAATGCTTCAAGCAAACGGCTCGATAATTTTAGTGATTCTGAGTCGTCCAGCTCTGCAAGCAGGCCATTTGCAACCGGTTCGCCATTTTCAGGGAAAGCGTGCCTTCCAGAAACTTTTTGTCGACACAATTCTTGCTCAGTTGACCTGATCGGGGAGCCCTGATTTCGCTAAGATTGATTAGTGGTTTGTTCGAACCCATAAGTTTATATCACTGTGGTTAAATTTCAGTAAGTTTACTCAACTGGAGAAACCACATTCCAAATATCTATGTACATCCAATCAGGTACACAAGAGCACAAGCCTGTTAGAAACCCAGTAGTTCAGTATGCTTTGGTTTCAACAGCTTTGATACAGTTAACATCTATAAAATCTAGTCCCAGCTCGATGACATTTTATAAGAGAAACTCGAACCTGAGCAATTTGATTATTTAACCCTTTAATGCGCACTGTTGACTTATAGATTTTACTCTGTCTAACGCCAGACGATTTTACTCGTCAAAGGGAGACCCCTTGCGCACTAAAGGGTTAAAGTCCTTTGCATAAGGAATGTACGTAGTGGGTCCCTTTGATTGACAACAAGCATTGCTAATTCTTATTTTCTTGTTCTTCTAAATGTCCAATTTTATTCGTTTTAATGAAACATTATTTCCAATAACAACGGTATTCTTCTGTTATATAGGGAAAAAGTCAAATTGTCATCATCCGTGCTGTGAAGTCGGATGAGTGAAGAAAAAGATGCGCGTTCGATGGCGTCTCAGAGCGGACTTAAAGGTTTGTTTTGGACGTTAAGCTGATGATTCATCCCCCAAAATAAAGTACCTAACTTGCTGGTTGTCTGCTTATTTGTCTGCTTATTTGACAATTTTACGGCACTTGAATTGCATTCGACTGAATTAGTAAGTATAATCTCCATATTTAAAAGTGCGAGAAAACTTGAAGTCAGTTTGAAGTTTTAGGTTTATTTTATACTGGAGAGAATAAACGCACGCCCTTCTTGTTATCAAACAAAACTAAAACGTTTCGTTGAAACATTTCAGCTTGGTGCTTCAGTCTCGTTCTGAACGTTAGGGTTGGCCCGTGTGTTGGCCACACTTTCTCGTCTTCATTTTCTCACATTTTCTGTTTGTTCTGTAACTTTATTCGATCTTGGAATATTTTGTTGTTCAAACGTGGCCTCTTCTGCCCCCCTCGAAAGCAATTCAAGTTTCGCATAGGAATCCAATTTGCTCCCTGTTTAACTTTGAATTCCTGTTCCTCGTAGCAAAGAGTATTACTCCCTGCAGATCTTTATAGGTATTCGATGCAAGGTTTGTCTGATTTTCTGGGACACACTAAAAAACGATGTTTAAGCCGCTAGTGGAGCTGCATTCAAGAGCCCTGAATTATTTGAAAGTAGTGTAGGAAATAGGGTTTCTGGCACACAGCTAAAAATGAAGGCTAAAGGAAGTATCCAAAGGCTAGTTAACCCTTTTTTCCCATGGCTGGCTCTTTTGTCTCTTCACATTTAATCATATTTTGATTACTGTTTTTTTCTATAGAAGGTTCTAGAACACCGCTGTTTTGAAATTCATAGTAAACACGCGCTTTCACTGCTTCTGCTTCGCTATCTATATATCCATCATTTATATATTCACTATCCATATAAATGAAAATAGATAATCAATTTTTTTTTATTCACTATACTTTTCATAATAGTACTTTTCATACTTGCCAACATGAGGACAAATATCAACAAAGAAATTACCTAAATTAGCAATATCATTAATAAGATCTACATTATTAAAGCTACCTCGTCTTAATGTACTCTTTATTCTAATAAGAACATGGGCATAGCTCTGGAAAGCATACTTGCAGTTATTCATGTTTTCATTAACATTCTTATAGTCAAGCAAAGATTCAATTAGCAGAGAACCACCAAGAGAAATAATAGTCAAAATAGATCCTGAGACAATAGCTGATGCAATACCGCCTCCGGCAATAGCTCCTGAAAACAATCTTGCTGCATATTTAATATTTCTATAATGCTTATGAGCTTTCTTATATAAAAACCATTTTAAATGAATTGTTTTGTAATAATCCATCATTTCATTGATTTGATCGCTATTTAACTTTGGTGAAATATGATTGAAATCGCAAATTTTTCTACTCATATTTATAAATAATTACAGGAAAATTAATATAAATGCGAAGAGCTGCTGAATTGATTATGAACAATGCATTCCTGAGCGCCCCAGAAAAACGACGCGACTGAAAAAAAATTTCAATTTTATTTTATCACAACATTGAGCGTTTCTAAGGGCTTCAGGTATGCGGAAAATTATAAGCTGCGTAACTGCGTAACAAAATAAACGATGACTCATGTCTGCAGGGGATTCCCCTATTTTAGAAAAGTGACTCATTGTCGCCCACGCGATACCGATTAAACCTACTGCCACCGCTCCGAAGCTCGTGAACCATATCTTCTAACATGTTGACTTTATTCTCTAATACTGCTAATGCTGCTAAAGCTTTATTAAGGATAGATTGACTAGCTTTTTTAGCTAACTCATTGTTGACATATGCTGTACCGGCTTTTGTTTTTAATAAATCCGTGACGAATTTTTTAGTGGTTGCGTCACTGTTATCTACTGGAGCGGATACATTAGTTAATCTTTTGTTTTTAATATGGTAATGCTGGTCGGCTGTCAAAGTGAAACCAATACCTCTATCTCCCTTTTCGCCTTTTTCTGTATTTGTTTTTGTTTTTATTACACCATTAGTAAACCCCATATAATAATAAATTGGATAATTTTTTTAAGGATGTAAATATTTAATGTAGAAATTACTGTGTTCTCTTCCATCCAAAACAGCAGTATCATCTTCATCTATATAAAATTTTATGTTGGCATATTCTGCACCATCTTTGAGAGTAATTACAAATAATGAGTTAAATGTTATTGGAGTCCAATTTACTTGATTATTGAGCCCCTGATAAAACAAAACTTGTGAGCTTGACATATCCTTAATATAAAATCCACTACTTCCTTTATAAAAATCATTGTATATTATTTGATAATAACCGCTATATGGTACCCTAAGTAAATTTTTGTTTTGTTCAACAACCACAAAAGGGTCGTTTACTTTTGGAAACTCTACTATTTTTTTGTTGTTGTGTTCCAGATAATTTGTATAAAAATGAACGCTAAACAATTTTTGCATTTGTGCTAGATTGACAGCATCACTACCAGAAGTACCATCTGCGAGGTTTACTATCTTTTTGGATTTCATATCGATTGACGCTTCATATTTGATGTGATTATCATCATAATAATAAAGACGATCCCAAATACTTACAAACACATATTTCTGATAACCTCTAACACCATAGACTACCACATAAATATCTGTTTTAGGATCTGTTTTACCTTTAAGACGAATATCAATATCTAAATCCTCAAAACGAGGATTGATAATAGCCTTATTAAAATGTATCACGCTTCTAGTATTATTAGCAATTATTTTTCTATTAATTTTACTCACAGAGTTAGTACCACTAGATGCATTAATTTCATCAACAGTAAGTCCATAATTAATATACATTTCATAAACCAAAGTATACTCTCCAATTGGTAAATATACAACATCAATACTAAGTCTTGTACTATAATAACCTAGACTTGAGTCATAATCAATTTGAAAATAGTATGTTTTTTTATTTATACGATGAAAGTCTCTATTAAAAACTCCAATTTTATGAATATCATCATCATCCTCTTTGAAAAGGTCATCATCCATTACTTTTTTAAAGACATTTTCCCGGTCAATTGATTCAATTGCTCTCTCCTCTGATTCTTTTATTTTTGTGTCAATGATACCTGAAATGATACTATTACTATCATTAATAGTCTTGATGTAAAGTGTATATGAAATAATTCATATTTGAACTGCGGTTGTAGATGCAAGTGAAGTATGATCCTCGCAGTAAATTTTCCAATTTAAGCAATTGGAAATAAGAAGCCTGAAAAAAAAAATCAGGGCTTCTTCTTCTTCTGAAGCCCTGATTTTTTTCTTATTGACGAAATTAACTGATGCTGCATAATTGCTATTAGATGCTAATGGCTCTTTGAGCCCAATAATACTCTTACTATTCATGTCTAAATTACCTTCCATCTTTTCACTACCATCTTTTGGTAATAGGTCAGCTTCAGTGCGTGCTATAAATCTAACGAGATAGTCACGATTTGATTTTAACAATTCAAAATTAACTGCTTGATGTTTGATTTGATCATAATTTGGATTAACTCCATCATCTTCAACAATAGTTTTTAAATTGTCAATAGTAAATCCGCCCATATTTAGATTACCTTGCATTACACGATCACCTGATAATGGAAAATAAGTCGCTTTAGCACCTCCAACTGTTAGAGCAGCATTATCAACAGAAGAACTTCTAATTCCAATAATAGTGTGATTACCCATATTTAAATTACCAGTCATCGCTCTCGAACCATCTAATTTAAGCAAATCTGGTGTATCAACATTTGTTATTTTTTTTATCAACATATGCTTTACTAACAAGATCATTATCAGTAAATAAATTATCAGAATATGGTGCTGTGTTCTGTATTTTTCTCTGCTTTAGATCAAAAGCCTCAGTTCCATCAGCATTGCTTTTTAATTTAATAAAATTTTCATTAAGATATTCTTTATTTACTGCGCTATATAAATCTTTTCTCTTAACGGCTAATGAGTCAGTATCTATGTGATCATCTACGTTTTTTATTTGAAGAATATGGTGTGTATCCATTTGGAGATCACCTGTCATAGGCCTACTACCATCTAACTTTAGTAGACTGGAAGTGTCTACTGATGGGATTTTGGCTATTTCATCATCAACATATTTCTTTCTTACCCCGTCATTATCATTTACTGGATTACCAACACCGATTATTCTATTTAAATTTAAATCTATTGGACTTCGGCCATCTCTCTTCATGATTAATTTACCACAATCTTCAATTCTTTTATTACCCATATTAAGATTACCAGTCATTGTAGCACCAGAGAGAGGCAATAATTTATCAGTCTCACTCTCCAAATATTTTTTATTCACCGCATCACTATCACTAGTTGGATTGGCTAAACCCTCTATTTTATTCTCATTCATATTGATATTTTCAAAGTAGAGGATCTCATGGTTATCATTAACATCAGTAATATTGAAAATATTATGGTTAAAACTAGTACTTTCACTACCTTTTATTACTCTAGAATAAAAGAGAAATTTAATGTTTTTTTATCATATTCACTACCATAATATATTATTTTAAAAGTAATCTCACCGGGCTGGCCATCACTAGTGAATCTAATAATTGATTTAGTACATCTATCATCTATTTTATTGCTATTAAAAGTACTTATCCTATAATGACTGTCACCGTGGACATTGAAAAGTATTGTATCATTTGCATTAAAACTACGATCTTCACCAATAGAGATTTCAAAGAGTATAGTATAAATACTACTCTCTAATCTATCATTAGTCATCTTTATACTAGAACAACCATTTCCACCAAAACCATTATCAAAACCTTCTTTATCAATTATGAGAGGGTCATTATGACTCTTATGATTCTGAAAGAAATGAGAGGAAGATGTATTTGGTGGTGATTGTGTAGTTAACTCACTATTGTCACCAAAGTTTTTATAAATTCGAAAACCAGGTTGTAAATGAAAATTATTACCACTAAATTGAGTATTATTTATTAAAGTTTTTAAATTAACAACATCACCACCAACTGTAGGGTTAGCTAAATTAACTATTTTATGGGTCTTTAAGTCTAAGTCACTCTTTAAATCCTTGTCTAATTAAGGTCTAAATTATAATCAGTGTATTTTTTAGTAGATGCATCATTTTTAGTAGATGCATCACTATGGGAGGGTGCTCCTACATCTGTTAATCTCTTTCCATCAATATCAAAATTACCATCATCTGTAAGACGGAAACCAATTCTAGGAAGACCTTTATCTCCTTTTTCTCCCTTTCCACTTTTCCCTTCATTTTGTTCTAATAATCCATTACTATATCCCATATATATAGTAATAGATTTTTAATTTTTAAATTAATGCATTTATGAAGAACTTTGAGTATCATCAAAAGAAGATTGTGAGAGAGTAGATTGCGAATCATCAATTGTGAATAAGTTTATTGGGTTGATTGGGAAGAATCATCTTTAAATGATGAATCATAAGAACCATCAAAGGAAGATGATTGCGAGAGAGAATCCTGTGAGAGAGAGGATAGTGATTGAGAAGATTGTGAATCTGACATATATACTAATAAAATAAATTATTTTTAAAATATTTTAAAATATTACCTCCAGCGCGGACCTTAAATATTTTCATTAAAATTCTTCCTTATTGTCTTATTTATTTTATCTATATAAGCAAAACTGTAAGGTTCAGAAGTTGCTTTGAGGAATTTACCCTTATTAACATTAACTTATTTGCACATTCTCGCTGTCTCTGCTGAAGAGGGACTATCAAAGATGCAGAAGTGAGACAAGAGGCTTCTGATTCTTTTCACAAACGAAGTCATCAAATATGACTATATTTGGTTATCACCATCTAGTTCAGATAGAGGAATTATTTCATCATTGCTAGCTTCAATAATATCATAACCTACCTCTTCAGAGATAGGATCAAATGTTTCTATTAATTTTTGATACTTTGGTTGTTGTAGATTTTTTGAGAAAAGATAAATTTTATCAAAGTAGAGAAGATTGTAGAGCATATGCATAAGAGTGTTTGTTTTACCGCAACCACTTGGCCCACATATTAGCATTCTAAAAGTGTTAGAGGGCATAAAAGGTTTTAACCTTTTAAATTTGCTTTTAGAACGGGATGCTGAGTCATAATTTGGAATTTTCATATATAATTTATATGGATATAAACTTTTTCAATTAGTGGAATACTTAAATATAACATTACATTGTATGATTTATAAAAATAAAACCTAAAGTAATATATGAGTCTAACAAAATGGAAAGAATTAGCTAAAAAAACAAATTAGCTAAAAAAACAAATACAGGTGTAAAGAAGAGACAACTCTTCGATGAAATAACAGAAGAGAGGATAAGAAGTAAAAGTACAGATGGAGCAATTGCAAAGACTTTTAGGTTAGATAAGCTTGATCAGATTGCAGAACAGACAAAACCCAAAAAGAGAGTAAGATTTCAGCTCCCTAGAGCGAATAGAGAGGGAGGTATTGATTATGCACCAGAAGTAGATCCCTATGAGGATATGGATGTAGAAGGATTGTTAAATCTAGAACATTATGTAGCGCCTCAAGCTGAAAAACAAATAGCTAAGATACCAAAAGAACCACCAGAATATCAGCCAAAATATGAAATGGATTCTGGTTTTTGGAAAATACCTGATGAAGCACCTCCTGAATATACATCACAAGATCCTTTATCTATTGAAGCACCTCCTGAGGAAGAGGAAGAGGAAGAGGAATACGATGAAGATATAAAAGCCGATTTAGAAGCTGATAAAATTATAGATGAAGTAGATTTACCAAATTATAGTGATGTAATGCGAGATTATCTCAACCGGACATGACAGATACGAAAAGAAGAAATTATTTAAATAAGGTTATTAAAGATGCTGAAAAAAGGAGAAGAGGTGTAGTTGCAATGAAATCAAATGCGACAAAAGCATATAACAAAGGGAAAATAAGTGCAGAAGAGAAAGATTTACGACATGAAAGATCTAACTTTTTACAAAAAGAGATTAAATCTTATATTAATTATTATACAAAAGCAAGTAAAACATATCAGGGTAAAGGTGTTAAAAGTGGTAAAAGTGGTAGAGGCGCCTATTTCTTTTATGATCCAAAAGGAATGTTAGATACGTTGACTCTCATTATTGCAGAAATGAAAGCGGGAAATACAAGTATAGAAATGAGAAACATGGGAGTAACCATACTTGATGCACTCTTACATGCAGGGCATATGAATAAAAGCCAATACCAAAATTAATTAAAAAATATTTTTTAATTTAAATATCTATAATTTAAATATCTATAATTTAAATATAAATGGAGAGAGAAATAACGCTGAGTAGTTTTGCTGTAAAAAATGAGCCAGGAAATCGACCAGGCGATTTTACTACGAGGTTTACACCGACAATAATGTTAGATTCAGACTCAACCTACTATATTGGTTTTAACAGAATTATCTCAATGTTTTTTTCATGGACAAATGTCAATGCTGGATATAATAATCAGATAATATCATACAGTAAAGATAATGGTAATAGTTGGACAGATATTAATTTTACTCAAGGTGTTTGGACATATAGAGATTTAGACAATTATATCAGGTCTGAGACAAAGACAGTGGATGGAGATAGAAATGAAGACTATCCTATTACACTGACTTTTGATGATCCAACTTTCCGAGTTATTATAACTTTAGATACAAACTATCAGCTTGATTTAACTAAATCTGATTTTAATGAACTTATTGGCTATGATAAGAAGATTCTAAAAGATGAGCGGAATATAGGAGTGAGAGCACCAAATCTAACAGAGGATACTGATGTTTTACATATTCATTGCGATTTAACTAGTACTTCATTTGATGGTCAAGAATCAGATATTATTTACAGTTTTAGTACTGCAACTTTAAGAGCGTCTAATGGTTTTACTCTTGAACCTAGGCGTATTGTTTTTAACCCATTAAATAAAACAAGTATTTCAAGTATACGTATCTATATAACTGATGGATTAAGGAGACCAGTCTACTTAAATAATGCAGATACTGCGTTTTCACTAATATTAAAAAATAAAGCAGTAATAATTATATGCTTAAATCGAGAGAGTTCAGAAAGATGTATCATCCATCTCTTGGAAGATATGTTTATGTGCACAGAGGAAATGGTCTTATAGTTGATAATATTATGAAGCCCCTTAAAGCAGCTGCAAGTGCAGTTGGTAGTGCAGTTGGTAGTGCTGTAGCAAAAGCAATAGGAAGAAAAGTAACTAAAGGGTCAAAAAAGGTAAAGAATAAGGCAAATACAATGGCAGAAAAATCAGGTGATCTTATAAGAGAGAGACTATCAGGAGAAACAACAAGGAGAAGAGCACCAGCTAAAAAGAGAGCCGGTAAAATGACTCAACATGAAGTTAACACATTAATTAATAATCTTATAGCGCAATCTTAAAACACAATCTAAAAAAAAAATAATTAAAATATATATGTCATTTCGATCACCAGAAAACGTCCAGAGAAATGAAGAACTCCGATTTTTACTTGAAAGCAATATAAGAGCTCCAGCAAATGGTGCAAAGCAACAAAAAAATGGTTATAAATTCGTAATAAATGATAGAAGTTCTTTTTATGATTGGTATAATGCCTATTTTGAAGTGCAATTCCATTTAGATCTTAAAGCTAATGGTGGAGATAACGCTGACACACGCACAACACTACTATGTGGCTCACATTCTCTTATTAGACATCTTGTTATTAGGAGTGGTGGTAAAATTATCTATGATACTGATAATCTCCATCTAGTTACTTTTGTAAAGAATCTATTAGAATATTCAGATGATTATGCTAGAAGTGTAGCAAAAATAGTTTTTGGTATCTAGATAGTTCTGAATCTTCAGTGGCTGCAAATACCCTAATTTAGAAGTGAGACGTTTATTAACAGCAAATAGATCAAGAGTTAATGTGAGTATTCCATTAAACAGATACTCCTTTTTTGAAGAATTAGAGGGACGAATGTTACCACCAGTGCAACTTGAATTTGAAATAGACTTAACACCTGATGCAGAAGCACTTTATGGTGCAGTTGATACAACTCGATTAGTAATTGATCGTTTTTACCTATGGGTTCCACGATTACAACCTAAAGATACTCTAATGACTAAATTCGTCTCTGATTTCCAAAAACCAAGTAAATGGAAATACCTCCGAGAAATGTATCAGAGATCAGATTTAACAAATACAAGTGGTGATTTCAGAATATCAGCCTCTATTGATAAAGTTAGATATGTCTTTGTCTATTTACAGAGAAATAAGAATAATACAATGACAGCAAATCCATATATATTTGATACCTTTAAACTAAATGCAGGTAATGCTAATAGTACCCTAACTAGCTGCCGACTTGAATATGGTGATGGAGTCTTTTATCCAGAACGTGACTTTGATAGTGAGAGTAAAACCAGAATATTCTCTAGTCTAATGGGTTATTCATGGAAGAAGAATGATTATAATACTGGTACTCAACTTAACATCACTAATTTCACATCTATTTATCCTCTTATCTTTTTTGATCTAAGTCACCAAGCTGAGGGAGTGAGTAGAGATCCAAAACAACTTATTCTTAAATACATGATTAACACTAATAATGGTGACCAATTTAGAGTTCATGCCATTGTCCTATATGAGAAAGATGTTGTAGTTGATAAAGTAGGAGATCAATTAGTTATTGTTTAAGCCTGCAAAAAAAATGTTCTCAAAAATACCCTCATGAAAAAAAACTATATTTAAGAAAAAATAAAATTTAAAAAAATATATTTATTTTAAATATAATGAATAATAAACAAAGTGAAAAGGGTGAAACAAAGCAAAAGAAAGCAACAAAAGCAACAAAAGAAAACAATATACAAATAGTTAATTTTACTGATATTGATGTAAATGAAATTACTTTTGGTTCTCCGAAAGAAAACAAACATAATGGAAGTCAAATACCAATTCTCTATAAAGGTAAAACTCTCTATGTTCTATATGAGGGTGTAACTCCATTTGGAATTAAAGAAAATTATGATTCTAATGATAATTATCTTGGAACAAGTATGCAAATTAATTTAGAAGGAGATTATTTGTCAAAAGCAGTAGAATTAGACCATTTTTTTTATTAATGCTTTTTATAATAACAAATGGTCTCTAGCAAAAAATATTCCAAAAACTAATATTGCAGGTTATGATGAGTATGGTCAGGGTGGTTTATGGAAAAGAATTTGTAAAAAATCTTATAAAGTAAGTAAAATGACAAAAGAGAGAGAATATAATGATTATCCATGTAAGATGGAATATGTTCTATTTTATAAAAATGATATTCTACAAACAACCTTTTTTGATAATGATAAGAATAGAGTAGATGGTTATACTGAAGTAGGACCA
>JAEMPF020013357.1:0-10000 GCA_022496165.2 Catalaphyllia jardinei | reverse complement strand
CCAGCCCTTGTCACCACAGAATTTACCCACAAAACTACCAGGTAACCGAATTCTGGTAGTTCCTCCCTCACAGACTCGCTTTCCACGTTTCTTTACTTCGAAATCATTAATAAGGTAAAGCCAGTCTGCTGGATTTTGCCGGATGTAATTCTCAATAAGCTTTTGACTGAACATTTTACTGAGGAGGTCTATGAACTCTTTATTAACTTTCTGTCCACCAAAAGGACCTCCAGTCGCTTTGTGAATCTCTTTGATTGTTCCGTTCTCCTGAATCTGATGCACAGTAACGTCAAGGGTTCCACCTACAAAAACATAAGATAATAAACACATAAAAAAATGTTTTAGCAGACGAAGAGTTCTGCAAAACCGAATACTAATTTAATTTAATTTTAATTATATCCACATCTACAAAACAGTACAAAAATACAGTCTGTCTCCGCCCACAAATACCAAAGGCTAATTGCGGTGGGCGGAGCTACACGCAGTCCGCGGTTAAACCAGGAATAATTATACAACAATATTAGGTTAAATACAATAATATTTAATTAAAGGAATTAAAAAAACAACATGACATGAAAACGAGAAGAAAAGTCTAACAAAATCTCCATCTGATCGCTAGCTATAGTACCCTGCGAGCACTTGGTTTCTCCCCCAGAGAAACCACTGCGAGCAACCGTTCGTTCCTTTGAATTAACTGCCGTCCAGGGCCATGGACGAATAAATTAACTTTGAGCTGGTAAAACTAGTTTCAAAGCTGGTTTAGGCTCGCGACGCCTGCGCTCAACAACACAACTGCTGCGTTTAAGCTAAGCGAGCCCGCCGTATAGGGATCAAAGTCCAAGTCCGCTGCGAAAATCTGAGTTACGATATTGAAAGACTTTTCATAACTCTTTGAGGCTATGCTCTACATCGCTAGAATCTGGTGTTTCGCGTGCTCGCCTGTTTCCAAGTTTGATGACGTCCAGTCGCTTGAAGGAGCTTTTGCAAACCTGCTTTAGATCGTATTTAATACTCGTCTTGTTTCAAATTGTCGTTTGGAGTGTTGTGTTGAACGACCAGCTCAGCTCTCCCACCTGAGAGAGGGCAAAAAAGCCTTAAATTTAGACTTTATATTTAGAACACAAACTACACGACAGATTATGTTGGAAAATGGCAAAAACATGAACTCATAACCGTAATACCTCTCGAATAAGTGCCACACACCCATTCCCCAATTTAATGCAAAATGCCTATAAAATGCGTATAAAATGAAATTTCCAACCCTTATGACCAAGTTTGTCTGAGAGCCCTTAACCATGTCAACGCCTTTTCACTTGGCTAATCATATCACAGCGATATTTGGCTTCTGTAACAGCCTAAAGCTAAATGTGAATTAGGGGTTAAATGGAGATGATGTGATCAACGGGTGACGTCACAGTGACGTCGGTCAATTTTATGGAGCAGCATTAGTGTGGCATATACGATATGCTGGCATTTGTAAACATTTGTAAGCATTTGTAAACCGTTGGAAATTC
The DNA here is from genome assembly GCA_022496165.2 of Catalaphyllia jardinei. NCBI lineage: Eukaryota > Metazoa > Cnidaria > Anthozoa > Scleractinia > Caryophylliidae > Catalaphyllia > Catalaphyllia jardinei. The sequence goes on along the minus strand of JAEMPF020013357.1, from coordinate 8,486 downwards.
GTGGCAGACAAGTTATAGGTACAGCAAAAAATGTCTTCTTATAGAGTTTTGTATCCTGATTCCAATTGCTTAACCAATTTTTGTCTAACCACATCTATGACGTTACAATTGCGTCAAAACCAATTGTAACTCGTTTGTTAGCCGTTCGAAAACCGATGTAAAGCATGCCTCCTGTCCCTGAAAGGTGTGTCTGGAATGACAATAGCTCATAGGAACAGCCTTTCAAAGATCTTAAAAGTGTTTTCTTTTTTTTTTTTTTACCTACGTACAACCTTTTGGAGGAAATATTGTTACATGAGGTAGAAATGCTAAAAAACCTCAATTTTGAGGGAAAATGAAAGCAGCGAATCAAGTTGGGGAATTACGCCATAACCAGATATTCCCAGTCATTTTATTGAGTAAGTGATAAATAGTGCGTGTGTCACGTTTGGTTCGAATTTGTATATTTCTGCGTAATTTTTTTTGCATTTAAAATATTTGAAAACTCAGACAACCGTGGACAAATGGTGTTGGAAAATAGCGCAAACATGAAGTCATAACCGTAATACCTCTTGAATAAGTGCCAGCACCCCCATTCCCCGATTCAATGTTGGAAAATAGTCAAATGCAAACTTTCTTTAGATCAATGTGTTTTGTCAACATTGCACAGGGGTGGGGAGGAGCAAAATGCGCATAAAATGAAACTTCCAACCTTTGTGACCAAGGTTGTAGAAATATACAACACTTCGAGGAAGGTTTGGTTCGTTCTTTTGTCGGCGCTTTTGGTGAGAAATTTGCATTCTTTTGTACCGAAACACTTCCAGTGAAAAATTTTAAAATTGACAACTGAAATTGACATCAAATGCATCACGTGGGGTGTGACGAACTCGCGCATGCTCGACTGAAAAGCAGACGGTTGATCGCATTGGTTCCTCTCTCGTTTTGTGTAGGAAAAAACTGCTCGCAGGGTAGATCGCTAGCTAATCAATGGATAAATCCACCTTTATTTAAGACGCTCTTCTGTATTTCACAACATTCCTAGAGATAATTGCCAACAGTGATTGAGTGATTTTTCTGTAAACAGTTTTTAGGCTCACTGAAAGCAAGATCATCCCAGTTACCTAAGTAACTTATGGAGTTTCTAAAATATATTTTGAAAAAACAAACAAGCATTAATTTGTCTTACATCCTCAGTTGTTTGAAACTATTCTCCCCAAGTTCAATAAAACGATATTTCATATCTTCGCCCCCTAGACCCGTCGTTCAGTGATTGTGAAAGAGTTGAATAGTCTGAGGCAAAAATGCAAGGAAGGCAAGAACAAACAAGAACATAAAAACACCACGAATAAAGTGCAAGAAATTACTCAAGGGGGCAGTCGAACACTCCGGACCGAGTTACGAATGCATGGAGAGATGGACAAAGTGAACGAATATACTCCTGGTCATACTGTACCTCCGATGTCGATAACCACGTAGTGTTTAGCTGTGTGGGCCAGAACGTCGGCGACTAAGGCATCGCTGCTCCCACTTTTTGTCGCATAATCCCTCATTTCCCGCTCTCGGCAGTAAACAGAGGCAGCCTCTGGCTCCAAGGCGATAATTATCTGTTCAGGGTTGGAAGGTGACGCCAATCCCGCCTTCGAGACAAATATCAGTGGACAGATTAAATATTAATTTAGTTTCCCTTGAAAATGGCGCCAAGATGTCGCCGAAACGTCGGGCTCTTTTATCGCTAGTTTTTGCCTGTATATGTTTATCTAATTAATAAATTGACGTCAGTTTTTCATGCGTCTGTCCTGTTGTTAATCATGAACTCATTATAGCATTGTCAAAGTAACTGGGGATCTACGAGGCCACAGCCTAGTAGTAGTAACAATACTGCTTATAAAATTAAATAATGAAGCAGAGACTGGATCTATACATGAACTGTTAGAAGATGTGGAATCCCGTTTTGATCTCTAACTAGCAAGAAAGGGAGGCAGAACTCATATCATTGCCGGGAGTATGCATGGTTGACGACAAGTTGCTGGATGTTTGTGGAGGTAGGAACGGAGGCTTTCGAGCACGTAAAGATGAATGAAGGTGATTGGTCTCACCCATAAACAGGAGTTACTGCCTTCACGTGTAAATTGATAGATTCCTCTCAAATTCAGTAATTCTTTGGAAAGGCCCGTTTGTTTTATGCTTACCACGAAGATAAGCTATATGGCAACTTTATGAGTTAATCATGCATCATCAAACTCTAACCAGTTTACCAAAGTGTACATTTTAGCTAATTCACGCTTGAATTCAGATTTGCTTTTTGTGTGGCTTACACGAAGTGTAATGCCACATTATGGCGTCATCTGATTTATTTATTTGTTTGTCCACGAGAGTCGAGCGCCTGTCACGTGCACTAGTGCCTTAGCCATTTTGCTTGTGAGTGAGGCCTCTAGTAGTTTTTTTTCAGGTGATCGTTTCGCGAGTAAGTTCTCCTCCCAGAAGCCAACACACCCAGACCCGGGTTGTGTTATAAGTGCAGCTTGTGGAAGAGCTTTTACGTTCTCAAAAGACAACATTTAAGTGCTTGAATCTTCGGTACATGTTGTACAACACTGGAAGGAGTTATTGCGCTCTCGCAAGCTAACAACTATCGGCTTGATCTATCGATGCGGGTTGCACCGCTGAGAGATGCGGGTTGATCTATCGATGCGGGTTGCACCGCTGAGAGTTTGGAAGTGTTTGGAAGTGCCTGAAGCCACCTGAAAGTTTCATAAGATGAAATAGGCTGTATTGTACTTGCATCCTCCTTGTACTGTTGGGAATTCACGGAAGCATATTTGAAGGGTTTCTTGCTTGCCCAAGATCAAAACGACAAAAGGAAGTATAGGGTTCTCGATCGAAAGTAGTATAGGAGTTGGGGGTTTAAGCACGTTTTCTATATTGTTCTCTGTTCTGATTTCTTGCGTTGTATTTCTCAACTATTTTTCCAACAATTAGTCAACTGCTGGAAAAACCAAATGCTTAAACCAAATAATAAAATATTTATGAATTAAATGTTAAAGAAATAAAATATAAACCATCACCATTAACCAAACCTGTAACATAACATGTAACATAACCTGTAACCAAATGCTTAAACCAAATAATAAAATATTTATGTTAAAGAAATAAATATAGTAATCAAATGTGGAGCCAAGACCAAAACCCGGGATATCGGTCTGGAACCAAAACCTTGAATCATTATTGAGACCAATACTGGGAGTAATATTATGTGAAATGATGTGTCCATTTGGATTTCATATCGATTGATGCTTCATATTTGATGTGATCATCATCATAATAATAAAGACGATCCCATAAACCTATTGATACATCATTTTGAGTACCAGCAACACCGTAAACAACGACATAAATGGTGGTCTGAGGATTGGTCTTACCTTTTAATCTGATGTCAATATCTAAATCATCAAACCAGGATTTAAAACGTTTTCAGAAAAATAGATGATGCTCCGTGTCTTGGTTCCATCTACTCTGGAATTGATCTTTCCAACAGATAGAGATCCGCTTGATGCATTTATTTCATCAATGGTGATACCATCTTCTGCATACATTTCATAAACCATTGTATAAGAACCTTTTGGTAAATATACCAAATCAATTGATAGTCTGGTGCTATAATAACCAATGCTAGAATCATAATCAATCTTGAATTCATAAGCTTTTTTGTTTACTGAATGAAAATCGTTATTCTGAACTCCAATTTTATGAATATCATCATCATCTTCTTTAAACTCGTCATTATCCATCACTCTTTTGAAGACATTTTCTTTATTGATTGACTCTATGGAATGTATTTCAGACGCTTTTATTTTCTTATCAATTATACCATTCATAATTGTATTACTATCATTAACAGTTTTGTTAACGAAATTAACAGAAGCTGCATAACTACTTTCTGATGGTTGTGTATCTTTGAGATTGATGATGCTATGATTGGCAATATTTAAATCACCCTCCATAGCCTCACTACCATCTTTTGGAAGTAGATCTGATTCATTGACTGCTATTTCATGCATTACGTAATCACGTGTTTTCTTCAACAATTCAAAATTAACTGCTTTATGCTTTATTTGATCATAATTTGGATTTTCTCCATCATCTTCAACAATGGTCTTCAGATTATTTATATTATTGTTACCCATATTCAGAGCACCAGTCATGGCTTTACTTCCATCTAATTTCAAGACATTTGCGGGAGAGTGGTAATTTACTAATTTCAGCATCCACATACGCTTTGCTGACAATGTCATTAGGATCATCAAAAATTCCATCATAGTAAGGTTCACAATTTTTTATTATATTTTGTCTGAGATCAAAGTATTCTTTACCATCTTCATCTTTTAATTTGATAAAATTTGCATTCAGATATCCTTTGTTAACAACGCTTCGCAAATCTCTGGCTCTATATTCAATAGGATCATCTAATTTATAATCAGTTAGATTTTCCACAGATAGAATGTGATTTCTATCCATATCTAAATCACCAGTCATTTTTCTACTACCATCTCTCAGAAGTAATGGTGTAGTATCAAACATAGACTTTTGCTATTTCTCCATCAACAGACTTCTTATTAGTAGCATCAGAGTCATCCATAGGATCACCAAAACCATTTATGAGATTACTTTTCAGATTCAACTCTCAAAATAGAGAATCTTGTGATTATCCTGGACATCATTGACATCAAAAATGGCGTGATTGAAACTTGTCGACTGTTTACCCTTCACCACTCTTGAATAAAATAGAAATTTTATATTTTTAATGTATTGAGAACCATAATATCTGATTTGAAATCTTATCCCATCATCTTCACCACCCTCTCCATCAGTTGTGAATCGAATAATTGATTTAGTATATTGATTAGGTATTTTGTCGCTATCGAATGTATTAATCGTATAATGACTATCACCATGGACATAAAAAATTATTGTATCATCAACACCAAAAACCACCAGCATTACCAATAACAAATATTTCAAAAATAGAAGTGTAACTACCACTCTCCAATTGATTACCTTTCATTTTTATACTAGAACATGCTTCTCCACTAAAACCAGTATCATAACCTTCTTTCTTAATTATATAAGCATCATTATGCGTCTCATGATTTTGAAAAAAGTGGTTTGGTGATGTATTTGGTGGTAGGTTTACAGTTAATTGACTCTTGTCACCAAAGTCTTTATAAAATCGAAAACTCGGTTGTAAATAATAATTGTTTTGACTAACTTGTGTATGTTCTTTCAACACTTTCAAACTGACAGCATCATTGTCGCTGGTGGACTCACCAATATTGGTTAATCGCTTCCCATCAATATCATAATTACCATTATCAGTTAACTTGAATCCAACACCAGGAGGTCCTCTCGGTCCTTGTGGTCCGGGTGTTCCTCCTTCATTATCGATTTTGACATGACCATAATGATCATTATTTGTATTGTCGTTGAAGATTCCCATATACTGGTATATTATATATTTCCATAAAAGTTTCTCTTCACTTTTTTCATTGGTTTGTCTACATAGCAGAAAGAGTAAGGTTTATTGGTTGCTTTAATATACTTTCTTTATCAATTCCTAATTCTTGAGATATCAAATTTCTTTCTCTTGATGATGGAAAATCGTACAAACAAAAATGACTACAATTCAATCTGATGGCTTTTGGACATCCATAAAAGGATTGTGTGAGATATATCACAGAGCAGTGTTTATGCCGTCCTTGAATGAAATAGTCTATCAGAAGTTTCTGTACTTTTTCACACACATAATCATCAAAAATAACGACTCTTTGCATATTAGTATCTTGGAGTTGGTCGACAGGTATGATTTCATCATTGCTCGCTACTAAAACTGGGTAACCAACATGTTCACTTATTCCATTCATCAATTAAATTTATATACTTATCTTGATCCAGATTTTTGGCATACAAATGGATCTGATCATAATAAATCAATGGAGATTGTAAAATATGGTTCAATAAATTTGTTTTACCTGATCCAGAATTGCCAGCCAAAAGCATCCTAAATGTATTCTTCGGCATGTATTCATACAATTGTTTGAAATCATCATTTGATTTATAACCACTGTCATAGTTTGGTATTTCCATATATGGTTACATTAGATAATTGAGGTAAGTTGAGATAAGTTGAGATAAGTAATATTATCTAATGTAATCATATATGGATGTTGAACGAATGAAAAAGCTTCTTTCCAGTGGAATTGAAGCTGGATATAAGGTAAAAGCAGTCCGTGGAGTCATCAAAAGTTATCGAACACAAAAACAGGATATGTATGATGATACAGCAGAAATATTAAAACCTTCTTTTGAATTTCAGAAAGAGATTAAGAAATCAACTGATGAAAAACAGGATGAGTTAATTACACAGTTGCAGAAAAACCAAAAAGCCATAACAAGTGGATTGGAAGACATTGCAATGATGAATACATTACCAGCATTGCCAGCGCCAATTGAAACCCAAAAATTACCAATAGGCTTTAAACCAAAAATGATGGATAGTGGCGAACCAGAAAATAAGTCACCTTATAAGTCAGATATTGATAGGGGCTTTACAACTGATGAGATTAAAATGATGATTGATAAAGAATTACCACCTCCTTCCCAAATATTGGAATCACACATCAAAGGATTAATCAACTTGGATGACATAAACCAAAACATCGGAGAACTAATCAAAGATCTCGGAAGAAAGAAAGGATCTATATCGAAAACCAAAAATACGAGAGATAAAAACAAAGAAGAAATTAATCGTTTGAGTCAAGAAATTAAATTGTTACAAAAGTACAAAAAAGTATTATATAGGTATTATAGAAAAAGGCGCGAAAACAATCGGTGAAGGCATCTATACACAGAAAAAGAGAAACGCTTATAAGATATCACAAAATGGACAGCATGGTGGTCTGGTAATTGATCTTCCAAATTAAAACTACACGGATATCTCAAAGTTGTGGCTCATAAAAACGGCCAGAAAGTATATGATAAACAGGCCGACTTCGACACACTTGATCTACTTACAAAAAGATTCAACAGCAAAAAGAGATACTCTGAACTAGCAAGAACTGTCTTCAATGACCTAAATAGACTGAGTGAAATACCAATACACAGGACATCCAAGAAGTATTGAAAACTTGGATCAGGTGTTGTTTATTATAATAATCCACAAGATTTACTTTCACGATTAGAGCTGCTTAGAGGGTCCGTTTCTGCTGGAAACAATAGTAGTGATGTCAGAGAAGAGTTCGCTAAGATAGTACACATTTTGAATAAATTGAATGTCATAGATAACAAACAAGGGAATAACCTCATGAAGGAATATCTAATCTAATTATATATGAGTGAATTCTTATTACGATTTTCATCAAGAAACAGACAAAAGGCTGGTGTAAGTTTGAGTCATGATTTCACAACTAAATTCAACGAACCCATTAAACTATCTTATGATATGAAGCATGAGCTGGCTGTGAGATCCTTAACCATGACTTACAGTTGGTACAATATCAGACAATCATATGGTAACAATCAAATAAAATACAGTCATAATGATGGTACAGATTGGGAAACAATAACATTTGTTGACGGAATGTACAGTTATGATGACATTGATGAATACATTAAAAAAGTACATGAAGGATAAAGGGCATGTTATTGAGGATGGTGATGAAGAAAAGTATGGCATCAATCTGTATTTTATCTTATCCACATATCGAGTACTTGTTGAATTGAAAGGGAATTTTCAATTAGATCTCAGAAACACAGATTTCAGAAAACTGATTGGCTTTGAATCAAAAATAATTGATGGCAAAGAGTATGGAAAAAATCTCCCTGGCATCACAAGAGGAGTAGATGAGATACACATTAACTGCGACAAAGTAACAGACAGTATTACTGATGGTCAATCTTCAAGCACAATCGCTGTTATCCCTGTTGATAATCTTGTTAGATCACTTCCATTTGCACACCAACCTCGTTTTCTCGCATATAGTCCAGTATCGAGTCATTTGATATCTTCAATGCGGTTTTACGTTACCGATTCCTTCGGGGCTCCAATTTATTTGAACGGGATAGATTGGCATATTGAACTATTTCTGCGATCAACAGAGATTTAGTATAATATTATAATATATGATAAGACAGTGTGAATTCCAAAGACGATATGATCCAAATCTGGATAAATATGTAAAAAAAAACATATTTACGGTGAATTTCAATACGGTGAAGGTCTAAGCGATGTTTTAAAGTCAGTTGGAAGTAAAATCTTCAGAAGAACTGGGAAGAAATTAGCCAAAAGTGCAGCCATAAAAACTGGTGAATATGTTGGCAAAAAGTCTGGTGATGAAATAGTCAGGCTTCTGAGAGAGAACAAAACAACAACACCATCAGATCCAATGGAATACAACATAACACCAGCACAAGAATTAACCGCCCAGGAGGTAAATGATAGAGTAAATCAGATA
>JAEMPF020013356.1:0-13568 GCA_022496165.2 Catalaphyllia jardinei | reverse complement strand
GGTCTACCTCTTTTTCTTTTTACACCCGTAGTTGCTGGTTTAGCTATTTTTGGCACTCTAGGTTTTCTAGGTTTTGCAACTCTTTTTATAGCAGGTGAAGCACTTCCTTTAACAAATCTAAATTTAGTAATTCCACACTCAGCACACTTACACTTCATAGCATTTCTACCATTACTAGTAACAACTCTAACCTCACTACCAGGAACACACTCAGTTTGTTTTTTTTGTTTTACACAATAAGATTTCATATATAATATTAAATTATAAATTTATTTAAGTACCTTGACTTATATTAAAAATTATATAAATTTTATTTATATATGGATGTTAATCTATTATTAAATGATATTCATTCTTTAGAGATATTATATATTGAGGTAAAAAGTGTTTATAAAAGATACAAAATTTTTTTTAGTTCAATATGTAATAGAAAAGAGAAGAAGCTAGCCAAAGAACATAAAGAATCAGTAAAAAAAGATTTATATAAAGCAAGACAATTATTAAAGAAAAGAGCAAGACAATTACAAGCTGAAAAAGAAGAAAAAGAGGATAAAATAAAAGATAGAGAAAGAAAACTAGAAGAAAAATATGTTAAATTTGCAAAAGATTTAACAGAACAAAAAAATAAATCACTTTTAAAAATGGCATTAAATAATCAAATTAAGGCTCGATCTGATGGAAGTACTGCTCTATAAATTTTTCATTATAGTTTGTATCTGTTTTAAAAAAACTTAACAGATCCCAATAATCTGTACCTTTATGCATTTCATATAGAAAGTAAAGGCAAAAATAACCACAAGTAGTGGTATATAAGTTTTGAATTTGCATGTTTTGATGTAAAAGAGTTAAATTTTTCATCTTAGCATGATTTACTATTTCTTGAAAAGGAGGCATACCAAAACTATCAAAATAATTAATAACACCATCTCTAACATAAGTTGAAACCCAATGAGATCCACTCATATAATGTGGTTCTAAATTATATATAAATATAGCTAATTTATGATTATGTGGTAAAGTTACATCTCTACTCAATAATACATCTTTAATAGGGATACCTAAATATTTACACCAATCTAAAAGATCATAATTACTTAATGGAACATTTTTTTTAAACTTTAGTAATAATAGGCTGCTTCGTTCTTTTTTTTTTTACCACCTCCTTCCGAAGGTGGTTTACCAACTCTTGGTCCTCCCTCACCCCATGTACCATAAAATGGAGGTGGTCTCATTGGATATTCACTCATAGGTAAAATTGTACCACCTTTTCTAAACATATCTATAAGCATTGGTATTCCAATACTTGCTAAAACAGTACCTATACCATTACCAACTTGCTTTTGATTAATTTTAAACATTAAATCCATATTATTATTGTAAGCATCAGCTAAATCTCTTATCTGTGGTTTTGTGAGTAACTCACTCATAATTACAAGTTTATGTATGTCTTTATTTGGTACTCTAAATACTTGACCACCACTTATTTTTTTTATAATCTGCCTAACACTTTCACCAACACCACCAGCAAGAGCAGATAAACCAGCTGTTTTAGCAATTGTAGGACCATAATTTCTTAACATAGGCATTAAACTACTTGCAATTCCATATCCAACTTGTTTTCTAATATTACTCTTTGGAATTTTAATAAGAGCACCTGTTTTATTTTTTCTAGCTTTTTCTAACCTATGAGCCATAATATTTGAAACAAGTAGAGTATGACTACCAGTTAAATCTTTATTTTTTAATCTTATACCTATTTCTTCACTCTTTTTATAAGCACTTTTAAGTTTAGTAATTTGACCTTTTGACAGATTAACGTTAATTTTAACTAATTTTGTTGACATTATATTAATTATGAATTAAATTTTTTTAACTCATAAATAATATTTTGTGTTTTTGTGTTTTTGTGTGTTTTTTTTTTGTTTTTTGTTTGTTTTTTTGTTTTTTAATCACTATAGTCAAAACAGTTTTCAGGATGTAATGAAATAATTTTTTCATCTCCTTGTTCTTCTTCACCATCATCATCCATAAGACAACATTGACTAAATTGATTTTCTTCTGGTTTATATCTAACTTGCATTAATTTTGGTTTAAGAGTTAAACCAAATGTACCTCTACACAATGAAAACCAACCTGCAATAAACTTAACATGAGTTCTTGATATAACATCTTCATAATTATCTTTTTTATTACCATCCCAATCAAAAAAAGTAGTCTGAAGTTTATCTTTTTTATATAATAATGAAAATTCCATCTTACATGGATAATCTAGATATTCTCTCTCTTTAGTATCTTTATCTACTTTATAAGGTTTTTTACAAATTCTTTTCCATAATCCACCTTCACCATGTTCATCATAACCCTCTATATTACTTTTAGGAACATTTTTTGCTAATCCCCATTTTTTTTATAGAAAGTGTCAATAAAAAACTCATCTAATTCTTTTGCTTTATCTAAATAATTTCCCTCTAAATTTATTTGAAGACTTGTTCCAAGATAATTACCATCTTTATCAATATTTTCTTGTGCACCAAATGGTGAATTACCTTCATATTGAATATACATAGTATATCCATCATATAAAATTGGTATTTGAGTACCATTATAATTATTTTTTTTAGGTGTTCCAAATGTAATTCTATTTGTATCAATATCTAAAAATTTAATTACAAAACCACTGTTGTTTTTTTCTTTCTTTTCTCCTTTATTTACTTTCATTCTATATGATTAATAAATATTTTTTTTAAAATTATTTTTTCGTGAGTTTGTTTTTTGTTGTTTTTTATACAATAACTAATTGATCTCCTACTTTATCAACAACAACATCTTTTTCATAAAGAACAATAGCATGAACCCTAAACCTATCACCATCATTAGTATTAATAATATATTTAAGTATAAGTTGTTTAGGATCTCTACTTACACTTTCAGCTTGATAACTTAGATCAAAAAATATAAGAGGATAAAGAGAGTCAAAATTAGCTATATTTAATTGTGTTCCAGTATTAAAATCATTTTTTTTCCATGAATACCCCATTAATGCATTAAATATTCTATTTTTACTCTCATGATCATAGTCTCTTTCTGGATAAAATACACCATCACCATATTCAAGTCTACAACTAGTTAGTGTACTATTAGCGTCACCAGCATTTAGTTTAAATGTATCATATATATAAGGATTTGCACCAATTAAATTATTCTTATTTCTTTGTAAATATACAAATACATATCTTACTTTATCAATAGATGCTGATATTCTAAAATCACCACTTGTATTTGTTAAATCTGATCTTTGATACATTTCTCTTAAGTAATTCCATTTACTTGGTTTTTGAAAATCAGATATAAATTTAGTCATTAGAGCATCTTTTGGTTGTAATCTTGGAACCCATAAATAAAATCTATCAATTACTAATCTTACATTTGCATGATTGGCACCTGCACCAAACAATGCTTCAGCATCAGAGTTTAAATCTATTTCAAATTCAAGTTGCATTGGAGGTAACATCCTTCCCTCTAGTTCTTCAAAGAAAGAATATCTATTTAGAGGTATATTTACACTAACTTTTTTGTTATCTGATGTTAATGCTCTTCTTGCTAAAAAACCTCTATTTTCAGCATCTACTGCTGTTGCACTACTATCTAGGTACCAAAAACTATTTTTAGCAACACTTCTAGCATAATCATCTGAATATTCTAATAGATTTTTTGCAAAAGTAACAAGATGTAGATTATCAGTATCATAGATAATTTTACCAGCACTCTTAATAACAAGATGTCTTATAAGTGAATGAGAACCACATAATAGTGTTGTTGTTATACCAGCATTATCTCCTCCATCTGCTTTAAGATCTAGATGAAATTGTACTTCAAAATAAGCATTAAACCAATCATAAAAAGAGCTTCTATCATTTATTACAAATTTATAACCATTTTTTTGTTGCTCTGTAGTATTAGCTCTGTATGGAGCTCTTATATTGCTTTCAAGAAGAAATCTGACTTCTTCATTTCTCTGAACGTTTTCTGATGATCGAAATGACATATATATTTTATAAAATATATTTTTTTTAATATTATTGTTTTTGCTAATCAATCATATAAGAGATTATTAATTAATTGATTAACTTCTTGTTGTGTCTTTTTTGTTTGAGCTTTGCTTGGTTTTTTTCTCTTTGTAGCTGGATGTGGTCCTGGTGCTATAGCGTATGGTTTTATCTCTTTAGATAACATCTTTCTTATAACATCGCCAGATTTTTCTTCTTCAGCTATTTTTTTTTCAACTTCTTTTTTTGCTGTCTTTTTTCCAATTGCTTTTGCTGCTGTAGAGGCAACTTTACTACCAATAGCGCTTCCAAGTTCACTAACCCCTGCAATAATTGGTTTCATTATATTATCAACTATAAGCCCATTACCTCTATGAAAGTAAACATATCTTCCTAAAGATGGATGATACATCTTTCTAAATTCTCGTGATTTTGGCATTGAATTTTTAATCATATAATATTAATTACTTATTTTTTTTAATATTAATGAAAATGCAGTATCTGAATTATTAAAATAGATTGGTCTTCTTAATCCATCAGTTACATAAATACGTATACTTGAAATTATTGTTTTATTTATTGGACTAAAAACAATTCGTTCTGGTTCAAGTGTAAAAGCATATGATTGACTTAAAGTTCCTGTTCCAAAACTATAAATAATATCTGATTCTCCACCATCAACTAATGAAGTACTTGTTAAATCACAATGTATATTTAAAATATCAGTGTCCTCTGTTAGATTTGGTACTCTATCTCCAATATTTTGTTCATCTTTTAAAATCTGTTTATCAAATCCTATAAGCTTATTAAAATTAGATTTAGTTAAATCAAGTTGATAACCTGTGTCTAAAGTTATAATTGTTCGAAAAGTTGGCTCATCAAAAGTGAGTGAGATTGGATAATTTGGATTATCTCCATCTCCATCTTCTACTGTCTTTGATTTAATATAATTATCAAAATCATTATATGACCAAACTCCTTTTGGAAAATCAATATCTATCCAACTATTTCCATTATCTTTACTAAATGATATTTTTTGATTTTCATATTCTGAATTAACATTTGTCCATGTAAAAAACATTGAGATAACTCTATTTAAACCAATATAATAGTTTGAGTTTGAATCTAATATAATTGTTGGTGTAAATATTGTTGCAAAATCACCTGGTCTATTACCAGGTTCATTTTTTGCAGAAAAACTACTTAATGTTATTTCTCTTTCCATATATGATTAAACATTAAAATATTTTTTAACTAATTTTTGATATTGGCTTTTATTTATATGTTTGGCATGTAAAAGTGCGTCTAAAATAGTTACACCCATGTTTCTCATATCAAGACTTGTATTTCCTGCTCTCATTTCTGCAATAATTAGAGTTAATTTATTTAGCATTTCTTTAGCATTATTAAAGAAAAAAGCACCACTTCCTTTTTGCATGCCAAAACCAGATTGTTGATTTTTTTTTTCATAAAACTTTCTATATCTTTTTATCTCTTTTTCTGCAGCACTAACTCTTTGATGTATTTTTTCTTTTTCTTCTAATGTTATTTTTTTATTTTTATGAGCTACTGTTGCCTGTGATTTTAGAGGTGTAATAATTGTTTGTCTAAATTTTTCTGCATTTTTTTCTACGTTTCTAAGATAAGTATTTCTTCTTTTGACGTTATTTTTTATTATGTCTTGTTCTAACGTATTATCAACATCATCATAATTTTGCAATCCAAATGAATCAAAAAGATTATTTGGATTATTAAAATCTACTTTTTTTAAAATATCTAATTTTTCTTTATTAGAATAAACTATTGATTTTTCATCATCTAACATTGATTCTTCAGCTTCTGCTAATGGCGCTTCATCTTCATCTTCATCTTCTGGTGGAGCCTCAATTGAAAATTGTTCATCTGGTGGTGAATAGTCGGGAGGAGGTTCATTAGGAATTTGCCAAAAATTAGGATCCATTTCATATTGTGGTGGTTCTTGTGGTATCTTAGCTATTTGTTTTTCTGCTTCTGGTCCCACATAATCTTGTAGATTTAACAATCCATCTACATCCATATCTTCATAAGGATCTACATCTGGGGCATAATCAATACCTCCATCTCTATTTTGTCTTGGTACTTGAAATCTGACTCTCTTTTTTGGTTTAGTTTGTTCAGCTATTTGATCTAGTTTGTCTAGCTTATCTAACCTAAAAGTCTTTGCAATAGCTTCATCAGTTGTTTTAGTCTTTATCTTATCTTCTGTTATTTTATCAAATAGTTTTCTCTTCATTTGACCAGTATTAGTCCTTTTATCTGCTAATTCTTTCCATTTCTTTAGACTCATATATTAACATAATTTATATTTTTATAAATTCATTTAATGATTGTTATATTTAAATATAGAATTAATTGGAAAAGAATATATTCATATAAAGTATATATGAAAATACCAAACTATGATAGCAAATCAAAATCAAAGAGCCAATTTAAAAGACTTCAACCTTTTATGCCTTCTAACACTTTTAGAATGTTAATTTGTGGTCCAAGTGGTTGTGGAAAAACTAACACTCTAATGCATATGCTCTACAACCTTTTATATTTTGATAAAATTTACTTATTCTCAAAAAATCTAGAACAACCAAAGTATCAGGAACTAATTGATTTATTTCAACCTATATCTGAAGAGGTAGGATATGATGTTATCCAAGCTAGCAATGATGAAATAACACCTCTATCAGAACTAGATGGTGATAATCAAAAAATAGTTATATTTGATGATTTTGTTTGTGAAAAGAATCAAAAACCTCTTGTAGAATATTTTATTGGTGGGAGACATAAAAATTGTAGTGTTATCTATCTAAGCCAATCTTATTATCTAACTCCAAAAGATATAAGACTCAATTGTTCACATTTTTGTATATTTGACTCTCCATCTTCTGCAGAGACTTCAAGAATGTGTAAAGAAGTTAATGTTAATAAGGGTAAATTCCTTAAAGCAACCTCTGAACCTTATAGTTTTGCTTACATTGATAAAATAAATAAAAATATAAAAAAAAATTTTAATGAAGATATAAATTAAAAATAAAAATATTGTTATAATATATATGGCAGATTCAGAACAAACTCAAAGCTCACAAGAGTCTCAATTTACTCAATCACAGTCTTCTTACTCACAGGACTCTTGCTCGCAATCATCTTCCTTTGATTATAAAGATTTTTTATTAAATGCAAGTTTAGAAAGTACTGATTCAGAAGATCCTGACTATTTTCCACCATCTTCTTCTCAATCTTCTTCTCAATCTTCACAATCACAATAATTAGATAAAAAAAATGAAACAATTAAAAAATAAAACAATCTATTAGTATATTATGGGATATATTAATGGTTTGTTAGAACAAAAAAACGTAAATGAAAATGGTGGTGTTGGGCAAAGAGGTCTTCCTGGAATTGGATTTAATCTTACTGATGATGGTAATTTTGATATTGATGGAAAGAGATTAACAGATGTAGGAGCACCTGTCCATGAAAATGATGCATCTACTAAAAAATACACAGATGATAATCTCGACTCTAAATTAGATAAAGTTTTAACTGCTGATCTTGACTTAAAATCACATAAAATAGTTAATTTAGCTGACCCAATAAATGATAAAGATGCTGTTAATTATGAAAAATTAAAAGATCATACTGAAATTACTGAAAATAATTTTCATTTACAACCAAGTTTAAAGATATTTAAGTCAAGTGTTGAGTTAACTCTATCAAATAAATTCTATGAGACATCTCCATCTGGTACAACAAGTGACTTTGGTGGTCAAACCTTTCTAGAACTTGAAATGAAGTCAGATAAGTTAAGAGATGGTATATATACATCATTAATAAAGATAACTGGTGTTACTGATTATACTCATATATTCAATGTGCATGTCTCTGACGGTTTTAGACTTTATAGTTTTGCAAGCAGACAGAATGGTATTATAACAAAGTCATATATAAGATTCTCAAGCAATGGATCTGAGGGTAAAATAAGATTTCGTATTGTAGTATTTAAGAGAGACCCATCAATGAATTTTAAGTTTCAAACAAGAGTTATAAAAGGTTCACATGGCACAGGATTTGATGATAGAATATTTGAGATACCCGATACAGATGATAACTATGAGATACTCTTCTTTGAAAATATCAATATGGATGGAAATAAAATAGAGAGTTTAGCTAATCCAATCCAATCTGATGATGCTGCAACTAAAGGTTATGTTGATACTGAGACTGATAAATTATTGCCTCTTTCTGGAGGAACAATGAATGGGCATATTGATATGGGTAATAATAGAATAGAAGATTGTGGTAAATTAATTATGAAAAGAAATGGAAATAGTGTAATAGATTTAAATTTAAATAAAATAGTTGGTGTCGGTAATCCAACAAATCCTAACGATGGGGTAAGAAAAAAATATGTTGATGATGAGATAGCTAAAATCCCATCAGTAGACACTTCAAATCTACTAAAGTTAGATGGTAGTAGGTCTATGAGAGGTGATCTACAAATAGATACACACCATATTCTTCAAATAAAAAACGTAGATGATCACAAAGATACTGATTCATTAGCAGATAAGAGAAAAGCTTTATATAGCGCTGTAAATAAAGAATATCTAAATGAGAATTTTATTAAGTTAAAGAGCAATGCTGATGGTACTGAGGCTTTTGATTTAAGAGGAAAAAAAGTTCAGAACACAGAGCCATATTCTGATAATTTATTTAGTGATAATGATCTTGTTAGTAAAGTATATGTAGATAGAAAAATTGCTAAAATTCCTTCGGTAGATACTTCAGATTTATTAAAATTAGATGGTTCGAGAGCGATGAGTGGTAATTTAAATATGGGTAATAAATACATAGATAATCTCCCCACAATTATTGAGAGTGATGGTGACCCTGATAATAGGGCAGAAATATTAAAGAGGGCAGTTAACTTTGATTTTTTTGAAAAAGAGAGAGCATATCTTAGAGTATTAATTTCTAATAGAGTATTAACAAAAGGTGATAATATGACTGGCGACCTTAATTTTCAATACACTACGCAGAGTGGTCCCAATGCTGGTCAGATAGTAAATAAAAAGGTAAAGGGATTAGCAGACCCAACTGATGGGAGAGATGCGGTAAATAAAAGATATGTTGATAATAGAGATTTTATAAATAAAAATTATATTGATTCAGAAATAGCAAAAGTGCCAACACCTGATGTTGATAAAGCTTATGTTGATGCTGCAATACAAAGCTCTGAAGAGAGCGCAATTGAATCAATTGACCAAGAAAATGTATTCAAAAAAGTAATGGATGATGACCTTTTCAAAGAAGATGATAGTGATATTCATAAAATTGGACCCATAAATAAAGATTATCATAAAGTAAATCAAAAAACATACCATTTTCAAATTGATTATGACTCAAGTCTAGGTTATTATAGCACAAGACTGAGTATTGATGTTGTATATCTACCAACCGGAAACTATACTATAGTTTACGAAATGTATATTAGTGATGGACTCTCTGTTGATGAAATTAATGCATCTAGTGGCACTCTCTCTGTCAGTAAAATTAATAGCAAAATACATGGAGGCAATACAAGAAGTGTGATACATTTCCGTAAGGGTATTATCAATCCTAGTTTTGATGATTTAGATATTGATATTCGTCTTAAAGGTAGGTCAGACCCTAAAACAGATATTTATGTGGTAGTCTATGGTGTTAGAGGTTACCAGAATGATGTTTCGATTCATCTCTGGGATCGATTGTATTACTTTTATAATGATGTGGTCAATTTTGAAGCTCCTATCGATATGAATAATAAACAAATTAAAAACCTTCCAGAAGGAAATGAAGATAGTGATGCTATCAATTTTAAACAGTTAAATGATTTTAAAAATTCTTTCCAAACTTCAGTCGCAAATTTGCAGAGTTCTATAGGGACAGTCCATTCTGATCTACAAACACAATTAGACAAAAAATGGTAATTTAATTAAAGTTATATATAGAAATTTAATAAGAAATGATGGAAGATTTTCATTAATAAAAGGGATTTATTTCCCTGATTCTACTGCATCGAAAACTCAAAATAATTATTCATATCAGACAAATGGGGATAATGAGGGAGTTGTCACTTTTTATTTAAGCTTTCAACATAAAGCCACTGTAACTGGCGCTATGATAATAACTTTACATTGGAGAGGGGGGTCTTATCCTATCTATATTTTTATTAGCAAAGATAATGTGGTAGTTTCAAGAAATCCCTTAATGAATGAGCCAAGTTTAAGAAGTATTAATATTTCAAATTACGTCAGAGGAAAAAAATTCTATTTTTGGTTAACTGTCCAAAGAGAAACTATGAAATTTATTTTTAGTGGCATCACTAGTGCAATCACTGTAACACATCCTCATTTCTATAGTCAAGGTTTTAATTTTTGGACTATCTATGTGTCAGATTCTCCTTTTACCATTGATAGAGCTTTAATAACTAAAAATTTATATAATATTGGTGGGGATGCTTATTCTGATGTTATTAAATATGAAGAGAGTCAAGGAACAATTATTTAAAAATATTTAATGTCTCTCTTAATATATGGGTTTCATTAATGGAGAGCAAAAACAAGAGGTAAAAGCAGTGAAAGGCAAAAAGGGAGATAGAGGTATTGGTTTCTCTTTGACACCTGACCAGCATTACCATATTAATAAAAAAGATTAACTAATGTATCCGCTCCAGTAGATAACAGTGACGCCACCACTAAAAAATTTGTCACGGATTTATTAAAAAATAAAGCTGGAACTACTTACGTAAACAATGAATTAGCTAAAAAAGCAAACGTGACAGATGTTCAAACAGCCTTAGGCGATAAGTTAGAAGCGAGCGATCTAAACATTATCAATAACACTTTAACTGTTCATCAAAACTATAAAGCTGAAAAGAGCTATGTTGACAACCAATTAGCCAGTAAAGTCAACTTAACAGATTTTAACACAGCTATAAATCTGAAAGGAAATGCTTCAGACATAACAACCCTATCTAATACAATAGATTCACTCGAGAGAAACAAAACAGACAGTGCAGATTTTAACGCTCTAATTGCTAATATAAATGACTATATTACCTTTCCAAAACCAAAAATCGCGATCCATGCCGAAGAAAATGGACCTCTCTCTATCAATGCTTTTGAATGGTCTTTCGGAAATGGAGCAACTGGTCAAAACTATGGCTTTCCAATTCCTATTTCTTCTAGAATTTTATATGGTGCTTTATCATCTACTTTAAACAATAACGCTCCTGAATTAATTGTAGTAGCAGTAATTGTAAATGGTAATGAAGTAGGAAACGAATATTATATCACAAAACCTTCTGGACATTTCTCAACTACAGCTGCTTTTAATACACCTATTGAATTAAGTCCAGGTGATAGAGTTAATTTTAAAAGTAAAACTAACAGCAATGTCACACATACTATAATAAGTCTAATTATAGAGCTTGACTTATAATTTTCTAGAATGTTCTTTGACGTCATACATTCCTGAGCGACCTAGAAACGGCCAATGTTTACGAAAAGAAAATTTTATTTTAGTCGCTTCGTTTTTCTGGGGCGCTCAGGAATGTATTGGCGCTCAGGAATGCATTGTTCATAATCAATGCAGCAGCTCTTCACATTTATAAATAATTTTCCTGTATTTATTTAAAAATATGACTAAAAAAATTTGCGATTTCAATCACATTTCAC
Source organism: Catalaphyllia jardinei (assembly GCA_022496165.2). Classification (NCBI taxonomy): domain Eukaryota; kingdom Metazoa; phylum Cnidaria; class Anthozoa; order Scleractinia; family Caryophylliidae; genus Catalaphyllia; species Catalaphyllia jardinei. Next base: position 1,773 of record JAEMPF020013356.1, on the reverse strand, counting down.
AAGACTTGAATAGCGATCAAATCGATGAATTGATGGGTTATTACAAAACAATTCATCTAAAATGGTTTTTATATAAGAGAGCTCATAGGTATTACAGAAATATTAAATATGCAGCAAGATTGTTTTCAGGTGCCATTGCCGGTGGCGGTATTGCATCAGCTATTGTCTCAGGATCTATTTTGACTATTATTTCTCTTGGTGGTTCTATGTTAATTGAATGTTTGCTTGACTATAAAAACGTTAACGAAAACATGAATAACTGCAAGTATGCTTATCAAAGCTATGCACATCTATTAGTCAGAATAAAGAGAGCATTGAGACTTGGTTCATTTAATAATGAAGATTTGATTAATGATATCTGTAATCTTGATAATTTCTTTATTGATATGTGCCCCTCTGTTGAAAAGTATAAAAAATACTATTGGAAAAAATATTCTGAATAAATTATAATAATTATATTATATGCCTGATAATATGCTAGAATTTCTTACTAACCATTTAAAAAGACAAATTTCATTGTATAGAAAATTTCTTATAGGTAATCTAAAAAAATTTTTTATCTATAATGAAGTTGATTTTCATTCAAAAACAAATGAAGAGCTATCGATTATGTTAGATGAATTTAGAAATCCTGAGATAGTCAAATTAGAAAAAGACTTAATAAACAGAATTAGTCATGCAAATAATAAAATATTAACTTATTATAAGTAAAAAATGTCTTAAGAAAAAAACAACTTAAAAAAAAAATGACACCCTATTATATATTATATGGATCCTGAAGCAGAAGCAACAGTCGCAAGAGTATATTATAATTTTCAAAATAGAAAAATTCCAATGATTAAACCTAAAGTTATTCCTAGAAAAAAAGTTTTAATAAAAGATGGAGTTATTGCTACAAGAAAATTAAATTATAATAATATGGATAAAAATTTTAAAGCACAAAAGCATTCTAATAGAGAAGATATAGGATCAAGCATAATTATTGATAAAATATCTGAATACTCAATGAGTAAAGATGAAAAACAAAAAGCATATGAAAGACAAGAAAGGCAAGATAGACAAGAAGCCATTTATTATGAATCTGATGATTCTTCTGATGATTCTTCTGATGATGGAACTAGACTTCCATGTTGTTGTTTTAACTATTTTGATGACGAAACAAATGCAGAGTTTAATTCAGATTGTTTTTATTGCGCTAAAAAATCATTTTTTGGTTTATAAGAGAACTCCTATTAAATTTGGTCAGATTTTTGCTAACAATAGGGATTTAATAGGAGTTTTCCTATTGTTTTGTCCCACAGCCCGTTCCCCTATATACTACTTAGCCAACGTGATATCCGGTAGTTAATAAGGTGTCACTCTTTGTAAGAAGGTCTTATTTCTCAGGGGAAGCAGTGTAATATATTAAGTACCCTATAGTACATATTGTGTTAGTACCCAGAGTGCATTGCTGTAATAAAGATGTGTTGAAGCGGCCATGTTGTGTGTGCCTCGTGGTCCCAGTTAAATCACAGAATATTACAACCAAATCATGTAAATTATTCGAAATAAGCCAGTAGTCTAGGCGGAAAAGAATCATCGGCAAGTTTTGACTCCAAGTATAGCTTTTCGTGGAAGGATTTTTTACTCTTCAAATATCAACAAGGTCGAGGTCAGCACATAAACAATCGATGGTTGCTACGACTGATTTTCTCGGTAAAAGTATACCTCCTTTCTTATCGAGCAAAGTATTAAGAGGACAATTAAAGTCTCCTCCAAGAATTATATTTTCTT
>JAEMPF020005398.1:43826-51970 GCA_022496165.2 Catalaphyllia jardinei | reverse complement strand
AATTGGACCGCCGAAGGCATACCCCTGAAGTGCAGTGGGGGGGGGGGGACCCTTGGGCATCCTCCCCAGAAAATGTTTAAATTGGAGGTCCTTGGAAATGGGATTTCAGGCATTCCGAGACTAAGTCAGCAATTTTAATATCTTGTTTTTGTTTACTTTTAATTACTGATTAGGAATTCCTGGGTCAACCCAAGTTGGTTTTTTTTTTTCTATATTATCCCTGCATATTATCCTTACATATTTTTTCATGGTCATAAAAAAGAATTAATAAACAGAATATATATATATATATATTTATATCCTTGCAGGTTTTGTTTTTATTTTGAATCCCTTTATGCCTGAAGCTCAATGGCAGTGGATTAAAAAATGCATCAAGAAGTATCCCTGTAAACCCAATATCTGTAATCTGGATGCACATGTCGATAGAACATACCCAAACACAATTTGGAATCAAAGTACATCAGATGTAAGGTGAAATGCAAAATTCTGGCAGAGGTGTTTTTTGTCCTTCATTTATTTAACATATACATATATATCAATTGCACACTTTTTTAGGCATATCTTTCACTGTCACATTATTTTATTGTCTTATTAGCATTGTGCAGTACATACCAGAAAATACAGTATCAGGGATAGTGTACTCCCCCTACAGAAGGGATCATAATCTTCTGGGGGTGGGGGGGGGGGGAAATTTGGGTCTTCAAGACCGAAATATTTAGAGAAACAAACTATAAAGTTTCCTTATAATTTTCCAAGGGATAGGTGGGGGGCGGGGGGTTAGAAAAATTCCTTTCATGAGAGAGTATGGATAATTTCTGGAACTACACAACTATGCTTTGGCCTCTGATTGAGCTACAAATGTATGAACACTGAATAACAGGAAGGTAGACTGACCTAGAAATGAATTCTAGTCCTATAAATGTATTACATGCAGTCCTCCTTTTGTGTGATGAGGGATCAAATGTTCACAGTTTTACAAAGAATGTATTCATGAGCTGTGATGAGCACTCTTTTGCCACCTGAAAAAGTTGCAGATTTTGTGAGAGCCATTATTTTCCTCATTATAAAATTTGGAAAAAGTATCAAGAGCTAGATGGCTCACTAATTACTTAATTAATACTTTGAAACTCTTTAAAATATTTAGAGCCGACTTTTATATGAGTATGATGGCCTCTCTATATAATAAAGTAACATGTAATGTAATAGCAGTAATCATTTATAAAACAAGCCAAAAGCTCCCAATTTTTGGATTTTCATTTTTTGTCTTAAATATGTATCTTAATCGGTAGCTATCTTGAGAAGAGTTTACTGTACAAACTACGCTGGGTAACTATTGGATATCACTATGACTGGGACAGTAAGGTGAGAAAGGGAGGCCTTTGTGTAAGCAATATGCCCAAAGAAAATTCTTGCTACTGAAATTGGGTAATTTCCTGGAGCTTAGATAAAAGAGTAAAGGACTTCAAGAATGATAATTTTTTTCAGTCATGTTTTAGCAGCTGTGCAGTTTTAACTGTAAAGCAAAGGCTGAATAAGAAATTAGAAAAAAGGAATAAGATTGATTGTTAATGTTTAGGTTATAGTAACTTACATGTAAGTTTTTCTTGTAATCAGTTTTTTAATGCGATGCAGCAGTTGTTTGTACACTGCTGGGCGGAAATTGACGACCCATTTGACCACTGCACATCTTGCAATGTAAATGTATTCCACAATACAAGATATTAAGCAATCTTCACAGTTTTGTCCAAGTGATGAAGCTGACTGTGAGGCATGATGGCGCAATGCCTAAGGATGCTAGATTAAGTAGAACAGGTCCAAGTTCTAGCCAGGAAGATTATGGATTGTGTTCTTGGACATGATACTTACATGTTACTCTTACATTACATCGTCCACCCAGTTGTATAAATGGGTCCCAGCAAATTTAATTGGGGGTACATGTAACTATATAGTCTTACTCTTGGCTTGTCCACTGCTAATAACTGACTTGTGGCTTTTCATCGTTTTAGACATACAGTGAAACAAGACACACAGAGTTTCCACCTGATTTAGGGAAACTGATTGAATTTATTGCTACAGCTCTTCAGTTTCCAAGGTAAAATTTGCCGTTAGCCATGAAATTTTCTTCGTGTTTAGGTTAGTAACAGCTTATTCCTTAGGTCGTACTCCTTAAAATTTCTATTTTGCGGACTTCAAAATTCGATACCAGGTGTGTATATTACACTGTGGAACAGAACCAAGAGTCAATTTTTTATGTAGTTGGAATACATTTTCGACAGTTTTCAACAGGAGTGGGCCGCGTTTTTTACTACGACATAAATTCCAGCTGGTTCTGCTCGTGCTTATGGTTGTGTTGTGCGCGTCCCGGCCGTTATACTTCAGCTTGGGCTTGCGGTGATGTCGTAGGATACAGTAAACTATGGTCATTATGGAAAGAGGCTTGATAAAATGTAAGATGTAACTTAAGCCAGACTTCTTAGCCTTTCCAAGACAATTCAGTCGAACGTACAACGCTTGGATAGTCTTCTGGTTTTTTCGTAATGTTCGACTTCTCGCATCTCAGCCCGTCACGAAAAACGTCAACCTTTCGACTTGCAAGGTTTTGAAACGTCTTCGTGGTGGTTTGTGAACTTCTCAGGTATAATCAAAGAGCAGGCAACAGCTTGCCTTACGACTAGCAAATAATCGGTCCACAGACCCTCTATTTTTTCTTGAGTTCGCCGAGATCGCAAGTGTAGCGAAATTTTAACCTAGCGCGTTTGAGACACGCGCTAAAAGGCAAGGGGATGTATCAAATATTCATGTAATAACGAATTTGTCTCTTGTCTTGTCAGCTTTAAGCCAGAGGCAGGAATAATTAACTACTACCGTTTGGACTCCACTCTATCTGGGCACACTGATCACTCAGAATTCGACCTGACTGCCCCTTTATTTTCCTTGAGGTGAGTGGAAAGAAAAATTCGTGCTGTGTTTTACTGAAAAGGCGAACACGCTACAGTCAAAATGTGCCTTACTCTTTTTTTCAGCTTTGGCCAATCAGCGATCTTCCTTCTTGGCGGGAAAACGAGAGATCAAGCACCGCTGGCAATGTATCTGCGCAGTGGAGATATCATGATTATGGCGGGAAATTCGCGCCTGGCATACCATGCTGTGCCCCGAATTTTGGCGCCAAAGAAGCTCACAGGCGAGGCAACGTTACCTGCATGTTTATCAAGAGGAGGAGAGGAAACAGCTGCAGACTGTAGAGAGGAGATTGCCATCCTTGAACAATACCTCACTACTTCACGGATAAACGTCAACGTCAGGCAGGTTGTAGGACCGGGAAAAGAATTTCCATCCGATGATCACGAGAGAAATAGATGATCAAAAATAATTCTCATCTAAGGAATGTGGGCTTTGAGGAGAGGACGAAACCTACGTAATAGACAGATTCGGAAAATGTGTTCATGCTCTCATGCAATCAGTTGCGTGTTACAAATTGTACAATTGTAACCTCCCAAATGAATCATCGCGTGAATTGGCTGGCAACAATGATTTAAATGTATTAGCCGAATGAAAAATGACGAGCCAACGATTTAACAAATTGACGTCAGTTTTTCACGCATCTGTCCTGATCATGAACTTCGTCATAACATTGTCAAAGTAGCTGTGGATCTTTTCATAGTCTATTAAACGACCTGCTGAGTTTGAGGCAACAATTTGGAGTAAACACTCAGGAAATAAAATTTATTTACGATTCTTCTGGGCACAGCTGTCCGTGGACTGTGCATTCATTGCATTACTGGCAACAGGTGGTGAATGTCACGCATTCCACTGGCATGTTGTCGAGGAACCTATTTGTAACATTTCTGATCAAAAATATTAGGCATTCGAAAGGAAAGTTAAAATACATGCATACTTATGAAAAAAATAAAAAATTTTAATTAATTGATGTCAGTTTTTCATACGTATGTCCTATTATTGATTATGAATTTCGTCTTGGCATTGTCAAAGTAGCAGTGGATCCACAGACTATTTGGCAAATTTGGCAAAGTGCCCGGTCTCGTTCGTTCACGCTTTCCATAGCTTACAAATTTGTCTTTTAACGGTATTTAGTCTTGTATCCTGAAGAAGGCAACATTGCCGAAACGTCGGTTAAGGCGACTCCTTAAAACAACAGCGTCAGTTTTACAATTATTTTCAAATTTACATTAAGTAACTGGGCTGCACAGGATTTTCAATCTTTATTAAAAGATTGTGGCTGTCCGCTTATTGACAATAAGCAATTAATGACTGGCCCCAAGGGAAACTGTTAGTTTTGTTTCCCTGAGATCTTCGATGTTCCCCGAGGCGAAATCGAGGGGAACTTTGAGGTCGAAGAATTTGATTTGGGAGGAATAACAATAAAAATTAGCCAATGAACGCGCAAGAATTTCTGCAGTTATCATAAAAAATACCAATTGACCACTCTCCCAGTGGGGCTTTTCAGAGTCAATGAAACCAAATGATGAAACAAAACAAATAGACGTACCATGGTTAAAAATCCCAATTGGCAGGAGGCCGACCAGACTTGGTTGTTACATTTGGGTTACAGATATGCTATATACTGCTGATTGTGGAGTAATTTTGACAATTAAACATTCAAACGAGAATAATGTAAACCGCGCGCGCCACTTATAAATGTGCCATAGAAATTATACGTTTTACAGTGGATCTCATTTGAGTGGCGTAAAACCGAAACCAAACCAATGATTGACCAGTTAGACTACTCAGACAATCTTAAACTGTAGTAGAACCAAAACCAAAGCCAAAGCAATTGTGTGAATACTTTCGACAGTCAATTAAAACCCCTCTATGACGTCTGTTAAACAAATTAATTGCACGAGACAAGCTCGTGCGCAAAAAATCCACGCCAGGTCTATTCCGCTGGAACTTCGTGCATTGCGATAATGGGAAAGAAATTATTTGTGGCGTTTTTTAGCCTTTTAGTCATATTGGAGATGACGTCAAGTTTTCCTCTTCTTCATGACCACACTGATCAGTCTGAGCTGGAATCTGGAGCTGAATCGAACAAACTTCAAGCTCGCAGTATATCTGAAACATCTATGCAAGGAAAGCCAGACGATTTATTACCGTTTGCGAGGATTCAAAGATCATCCAAACCAGGCCGTGATCATGATGTTTACAAGCACAAGCATCGCGGCCACGGCTTGTCCTATCCTCATTTGTCGAAAGATCAAAGCAAAACTTCAAACTCGACCACCAAACGCAAGGATCCTAAATTGCTAGCGGTCTTAATCTTCTTGGGATGTTTGGCGTTCATGTCTGTGGCATTTGGTATAGCGTGTTGTAAGCACCGCTTGGATCAGAGCAAGCGAGTCAAGAAAGCGACTGAGGTCGACGTGCGATCACGTGAGGATGTCTCACAACAGGTCAGCAAGATTGAAGACGCGCACGTGGACGTGGGAAATTATTAAGTCATTTGGAATGGATAATGGGAGCTGACAATAGATCGGAAACTGTCTTTTATAAACTTTATTGGTGATTCAATCGCCTGTTTGTAATCTATGGCCCCGTTGGTAATTTATGACAAATATTCGTTCAAAACGTCTGTGCCAGTCGATCGGTTCTAAACGCATTGCAAGTTATTACGCAAATAATGGCTTGCATGCGCAGCAAAATAAATGTTCCATGGATCAAATGGTGCCAGTTTTTAGCCAGTTTCCATTTTGTTTCCTGATTGTAATTTAACTGTTGTGTGAAGGGTTTTCTTATGGCGCGCTACTGAATCAACCGGGGCGACCAGCTGCAGTGAAATGCTTCTTTCTCGCAGGCCATCTCCGTCAACTCGTTCGGGACATGAACGGCTACGACCATGTATTTTACGATTACTGCAGAAATTCACGCGTGCTCATTGGCTAAATTTTATGGTCAATATACGGACAGACACATGAATTTGAAATTCGTGCGACGCGTAAGCGAACGAGAGCGGGAAATTCGACAATTGTTATCGTAAAAAACAAATTGATGTCAGTTTTAATGCGTCTTTTCTGTTATTGACAATGAATTTCGTCATCGCATTGTCCAAGTAGTCTGCGGGTCCACTCGGTTATCGCCTCGTGGATCCACAACTACTTTGACAATGTGATGACCAAATTCATGATCAATAACAGGACAGACACATAAAAAACTGACGTCAATTTGTTAATTCGAAACCGAGCGACCGCGGCGAAATATCTAAGCTTTGGAGCAAAGCAATTCCAGCATAAAGTTGGTGGAGGTTATTCGTGATTTAGGAGTTAGAATCCAGATATCTTGGTGGTGAGCCGAGCCGGTGATCTAGAGCTATTTTAATTCTTCTCACTATCTTTGCGTAGTTAAGGTAGTAAATGAGTCCAAGTAAACTGCTAAGGCAACACAACAAAATTTTTCAGCATTGGCCTATCCAGGGGGGAATAGCCAGGCATTCTGTTGATAGTTTAATGGAATGTCGATAACCTTGGGAATTTAAAGTTTAAAGCTACCTACAGAAACTCTCTTTGCCTTTCTCGCTCAGTCATTTGTTCGACTGGAGCCTGACGAATCTATTTCGAAAGCCTTTGAAGTGTAACCTGTGTACATCCGCCGCCATCACACAGGCTAGTGAAGTGGACTATTTACAAGCTTTTGAATTCGTGCCACCCTCTAAGGCATGACTTTTCAGTTCTCAGAGAGGTTACGGAAAGAAGTAATTGTGATCTGAAAATAATTGCTGCTTCTGCGTGCCAAGAACCGTCGTCTCTCCTTGATGTGACGTCTCCTCAGTTCCTGGACGATTTCACTAAGCCTTCTGTAAAAGTTGTCCACATCTTGTCGCATTTCTCGTCGTATAGTCGCAACATGATTGTACAGCTCTGTGTAATGTAAACATAATTATCCTCATTATTAATGAAGCGCAGTCTGTTTCAGTTTAAGTTTATTGATATTCGTTTTACCGTGTTCCATCGCCCATTGCATTAATTAGTCGTACTCTGTGTAAGTGTAAGTTTATCAATATCATTTTTGCCACAAAGTAATTTGAAATAACTTTACAAATAACAAATCAGTGAGACAGGGAAGCCCAGGGAAGCCCAGAGGCTTATGAAAATAACTACCCAAGTTAGAGATATCAAAGATTGTGACGTGTTCTGAGTGGTTAGGTCCTTCAGGATCTATTCTAAATACAGGTTACAGACCGGGGAGCTGGGATGGTGGTGGTAGTGGCAAAAGGGGGGGGGGGGGGGGTTGGTATGGGAGGATTGCGAAATATAAACGTCTGCTTATGGTATGTCCTGATTGTGTGTGTGCTACTATCAATAACAAAGACCAGGGATTGCCTAATTGCTACAAGGGGGTTCATTCAGTTTAACTCGTTTCTATCATCATCAAGTGACAAGTTATAGGAAATGCCGTGCAACAACTTGGAGAACGGAAGCAGGAAACAAGAACCATTTCTAGTAAAAAAAAGGGCGTAGGAAATGAAACGCTGAATCATACACGTGCACGTGTTTGCCGGTCGGTTTCTTTTCCCTTCCAACATAAGCTAAGATTAACTTTCTACTTGCCTATGCTATTTGAACGTCGTTTTAATGTCCAGTGTATATGGTAGACCAATCCACAAAGAGCAAACACAGCAGTGAGAGCCAACAGAAAGAAAACACTCAAACGGAACTGGTAAGCGCTGGGGTCAAAAAGTCCACCGCCCACATCCTGGACAGGATCCTCTGAGATGGAGTCGTCGTAAGTCTGGAATAAATTAATTGTATATCATTGCTCAATGCAGACACGTCTTTACTCTTTGAGGTTTGTCAGAATTCGTAATGTTGACTGAAGGGAAATACGTTGTAATTGGATAGTTTTAAGAGATGATATATTAAATTAAACTATACTTCCTGGCTCTAAACGTGTTTTAGGTCTTTCAATCTCGCTTCGTTTTGCAATTTGGATAATTGTTCCCCAGTGGATTGTTGATGAGTTTGAGAAGGTGTAGAGACTGAGAGCGAGTGCGACTTGATTCAATCTCGTTCCCAGGGTTCTCTCTCTTCCTCCCTGTGGTATAATTAAAATCCTGAAAAGACTAAGCGAAGGACATTTATGGTTTCTTGAACTTAAAAAAGTTGAAATTATTGAAAAAAAATTATGCGCGCGCG
>JAEMPF020005398.1:23826-36326 GCA_022496165.2 Catalaphyllia jardinei | reverse complement strand
TTCTGAAACCAATTTCTTCTTCGTGCACGAACTGATGGTAAAACACGCGGTAACCGAGCAGAATTCCATTAACAAATTTCTTTGGAATGTGTTCCCATGTTATTAGAAGGCTTGTAGAGCTTGTATTGGTCGAGGTGATATTTCCTGGGGCACTGCTTGGCACTGGAGATTAAAAGAATTAAAAGAAAAGAAAAAAAAAACAGAATGAATTAAATTGATCAGCAACTTTAGCTTCATTTGCAATCGGTTGCTTTCTGCTGAACACGTGTTCAAGTTGTTCACCGTACTCGCTATACCATAGTACCATAGTAAAAAATTTCGTTCTTATATGAAAGAAAAATAGAAATAGAGCAAAATAGAAAAAGAAAGAAAACTATTTTTGTGTTAATTTCAACAAGGCAGGTGTTGAGCTGAAGCTTCCTAAAAGCACATTAGGGATCTTAAGCAGTGACGACAATGGCACCGAGAAACGACGCGTAGTCAAAAATGAATTTATATTTTACCAGCAAAATTCAAAATTGTCTAGATGTGTTCAGTACGCCGATTACTCCAAAAACGTGCTCAGGCTAAATATGCGATGACAGCGTTTAATTCCAAATGGAAATAGTAACGAAAAGTAAAAGTTAGCCGTCGTCGTTCTTCAGATTACGCAGACCTTGGTCATACCAAGTTGCTGTTTTGCAGAGAACGACAAAAAAATGTACATATAGGTTATTGGACTAAGCCACAGGCCAAGTTCATAAACCTGTTTGAAATTTGTTATGGTTATCGTGTGTATACGTTTATAGATATGATTAGTCAGTCATTGGACGTCATAGAGTAGTTATAGTGGTAATGGGACTGGGTGGTGTCCAGTTCGGTCTGTAATCACACGAAGTGGGAACGACTCTAAATCCAATTTCCAATGAATCATAAGTATAATTTCCCACGAAAGTAAAAGTTACATTTGAAGAAGAGCTTTCAATAGCCATTTTAAAATATCATAATTAAAAATATGGAGAATCGCTTGTAAAATGGCTGTTAAGTTCTTTTCAAAACAGTCCCCAGAGACTAAACTTCCACAGTTTGACAAAGTCAGTCTCTTGAATTGCTATAGTGATTATAATCAATGTTGTGATCATTGGTGGATTTAGTGGAGAGGACCTCAAATGATTGGCTCATGTAACTGTCCGATTACAGGTGTCCGGTTACTGCCAACTGTCCGATTATGACTTTGCATATTAATCAGAGCAAAATACAGTACTTTATGCACCAACCACATTTGAGGAAATTGTAATTTATGATTAAGTGAGTGATGGCTTTCGTAATTTGAAATTACTCGCGCGATTACTACTTAAATTGCACTCCACTCAGTCCAATTATTATTATTACGTATTTCAGTCGTTAGACACAAGAAACCTTAGGTCAAAATCTATACTAAAAAGAATGCAAGTGATAAGAGGGATATTCCATCTCACATGAATTAAGGCATGGGTCTCACTTATGTGTGATGTTTTGGACATTTTTTTCTAAATTTCTTTTTCCTAAAATATTGGCTTTTAATTGTTTGTTTTTTATGTAAAATGTTTTTTTTCTGTCAATTTACTGATCATTTAAGTTACATGATGTAAACGTACTAGAAAACTCTCGTTTTTTCGTCCAAAACCTTTACCCTACCTGGTTATATGTCCTTCTAATCGGAGATTTTGAAAAAGTTTTATTCTTTTGTCATAATTTCTAATTTTTGCCTAGTCCCAGTCCCTCTCCAATGGATATACGTTGCAATTGAAACGAAATAAATCTTTTAAACCCCGTTTAATTCTCTAAACTTGGTGGTTATAGCCATTCACATAAAACAAAATTAGTCAAGGATTACAACTGCAAACTATTGTAAATTTGGATTCAACTTTATATTAAAAAAATCGGGCGTGGCAAGTCACGTGACCAAGAAGCAAAGTTCTTGAAACCAAAAATAAAAGGCTTCTTTCAAATACTTCACCCTATACAAGTTTATAAGGGATAGTTTAAATGTATTTTAAATTACATCGTCCCCTCCAAATATAGCGAGACCTATTCCTTAATTCATTTGAGATGGTATGCTACTCGAAAGGGTTACATAACTATTTTTTATTGTATATATAGCGAGAATTTTAGGTAATAAACCCTGCAAATAGAATTCTATATGTACTATATTTTCGCATGTGAAAAAGCGCTACGTCCAATCAACCTCGCGAAAAGCATTCTTCACATGTGAAAATATAACCAATCATCGCCCAGAGTAGAATTGCTTAGCCAATCAGAGCAAAGCATTCAAATGGGGCTTCCCAGAAGCGTGGTCTTGAAATCAGCGACCGCTTGAAGTTTGCGTTTTAAAAACATGGCTTCGGCTTCCCGTTTCAGTAGTTCACTTTCGGAGACAGCAGCGGAATATATCCAACATCTTTATCGTTAGTACTTCAGCTTCAGCCAACAGTCACCTCAGCAAGTCTTATCTTTGTTTCAAGGGCGAACATTCAAGGAGGAACATTCAACATTTCTATAAACAGCGTAAGTCAACAGAGTCTGAATTTGTCTTTGCACAGCGCGAAGCGCCGTCATGGATAAGCGAAAAGATTTAACACTTTGTGTCTTAGATGCGAATTCCCCGTATTGTATTTTAGCTTGTGTAAGCTCTTTGTCCGCTTGTTGCTGGACAGTAAAGTGAATTTGTTTTTTTATTACGTTCGGTCATTTACATCAGTCTTGAATTTTTTGCTGTTCTGCATGTAAGCTTATGTTATCTGGAAAAAATAAAACTGATTTAAGCTTGAAGGATATGTTTAATTCTCGCTATATATATACAATAAATAAATTGCAGCATCGAAAGTGCTTTGTACGGATTTTTATTCACGAGCTGCAAAACTTTGATAAACTCACTCGTTCGTTTTCCAAAGTTTTGCAACTCGTGAATAAAAATCCGTACGTCGCACTTTCTATGAAGTAATCTATATATACCATACCATAGAAAATACAATGACCGACAGAATCAGTGCGACGTACCCGCGGCGCATGATGGGAAGATTGGTTGTGATACCGCCGGATGTACAACGACTTTCCTGTATTTTGATTGGCTGTATATTCTATGGCATGCTATAAATATATATGATAAGGATAAATACGTTATCATTTGAAGCCCTGTGTTGTGGTGTACAGAACTGCCTTACCATCCTGATCTGTGATGATAACAATGGGTGGACTGCTCACACCGAAAAATTTGCTTATTCCTTGCAGTTCAAAACTGTAGTTTGTATACTTTTCTAGGTCTGTCAGATTTACGGACAACTGGTCCAGTGGCAACCTCAACAGATGCCTCTTAACGGATTCATTACGATCGTTGAACTCGCCGTAAGCAATTCTGTACTCTCGTAAAACTCCGGCAACTAATTCTGTGGGAATTGCGGACCACTGCAGGTATATGGACGTGGAGCTGGAGTTGTGGCCGGTCACATTCCAGGGGTAAACCTGGGGAGCTGAAAAACAATAAGAATGTAACACAACACACATTGTTTCCACATAGTTCTTGGAAAGTAAATAGAAATTAAAGTAAAAGTAGAAGGTAGGCAGACTTTCATCAGCTTCTCAGCAGTCCGTAATCCTAAATCCTTCAATCAGATCGGCTATTCGCGCGCCCTCCAGGGGTCCGGATTTTTCCATCCGAAGCCCAAGTACATTACGCATTATAAGCACATGAAGGTAAACGGTTTTTTTTTTACAGTTGAAACAATATCTTGTTTATTCATGATCATGCACCTGCTTTATTTCAGCAACGTAAGGTACTAATTAATTCAGAATAAGAATAAGAAATAAGAATTCAGTTTCGACTGACCGTATAAATATTGAAAGTCAAATCGTAAGATATTGAATTATGATATGTAGATCTCGTCCCCTCCCTTGTCTGTCTTACCTTCTTCTTCTGTTCTGATTACGATTGGATGACTCTTCGACCCATCTCCTTTTAGGGTATATGCTAGTACTTGTATTGAGTAGAAGGTGTAAGGCTTTAGAAATCCTAATGTGACGTTCATTCTTGGAAATTCAACACTTTCGCTAAAGACTACGTCCGATGTTTCATTAAATATAACACGATATCCAAGCAAAATGCCATTGACGTCACGAGAAGGAACTTCCTCCCAAAAGACCCGGATGTCATGCTTGCTGATGTTGAAGCCAGAGACATTTTGAGGTGGTGCTGCGGGCACTGGGAACAAATGAATGCTATGGTAAACGACAGTTTTTGAATAGGTCCTACCATGAAGCTAGCTAATTGCAGCTCAATTCCAACTGAATTCCTTCCTCCAAGTCAAAATATCGATCCTACCCTTCTACTAACGACTTTTAAGTCAACACGGCTGTGTTGAAATGCAGACATATTCAGATGCACTGGATGAGTTTTTGTTGGCGCTTTTTTTTAGTCAGTATATGACAAAACGCTACGTGCTCTTGAATTTGGAATAAATCGTAAGAAGTCTGTGGTACTCAAAATTGGACGAGATTGTAACGAGTCTTCTCTGTGCAAAGAAATCTCTTACCCACGAGTCCAAATTGCAAAATTTTCACTTGGACAACGTGAAAAAAAACCTGTTCATATGCTTGCAAGGGTCTGGGCTGTCAATATATTTGCGTTAACAAGAATCTGATGTCGCGTCAGAACTAGTAAGACATTACGCCGACATAACGTAAAAAATGTTAAAAAATTCTCTTTTAACAGGACTTTCATATCACGTTCTAGTTTAATTTTAATAGCGTATTTGTTCCGCCTTACCATCTTGATCCGTCAGACAGCTGATGTTAGTGAAGGGCCCTTCACCCTTTATCGTAAAAGCTCGAACTTCAAATCGATACTCAACGTATTCATCCAAACCATCTAACTCCAGGGAGAGGCTTGAATTGCACGTGCTTACATGTTCAGCAGGTAACACGCCATCCACTCTATTATACGTAATGACGTAACCACGAAGTATACCGTGGAGGTAATACGGATCGGCTAGTGGTTTCCATGACAACAATACAGAGGTAGAACTTGTATTCCACGCGGCGATACCTGCCGGCCTCCATGTTGGAACTGAAAAAAAAAACATCGTGATTTGTGTAAAAAACGGAAAAATACTCAGTCTGCATCTTGTATCGTTAGGACCCTGAAGTTGATAAGTAACAGGTATTTATTTATCGTAGAAGAAGTGACTTGGAATAACATTTGACGATAAAAACTTGCGACAAAACGTTTCTTAATAACATTATAAGATTTAAAAAGTTAAAAACGATAAAAAGCTATAAAAGCTAAAACCGACGACGTTTCGACGTGAACCTAACGTCATTATCAAGTCAAGAATGTATAAAAATAAGTTCTATAAATACTAAAACGAACAATAAGAGAAAATAACTTACAGATTAAACAAAAAGTTTCGCACGTATGGAGTCCAATTGCACGTTCAAATTAGGTTTGAACTTCTTGATATAAAGCATTTCAAACACTAAACAATCAAATTTCCCTTGACACTTTCTCAGAATCTTAAAATGACTCTCATTCAAACGATCCCTCCTACCATGTGCTTCATGAAAATGCTTGCCAATTGCCGAATTTTTGTGTTCAGAGACACGTTGAAAAAGGTGTCGGGCTGTATAGCCGACATAATCTGCATCGCACAGATCACATACAAAACGATAAACAACGCATTGCTGATTAACAATTGACGGCTTGGCTTCTTTAGGTTTTAGGTCTTGTTCTAATTTCTTGCTAACAAAAACTGGCTGCAAAGCGAGGCCAATCTTATTACTGAGATCACGCAACTGCCTCCGAACAGAATTAGCTGAGACCTGATCTTTGAAAGGTAGATTAATTCTGACTATGTTGCTCTCGTCAGCATTTCTCTCCGCTCTGCCCGGTGAAGGTTTTTGAGAAGCGAAATTGGAAATAACAGAATCTATAAGACTCCAAGGGTAATCAAGACGGCTAAAAATTGAGCGCAATTTGGCGCATTCTTCATTAAAAGCCTCTGTTGTGGAAGATAGCGCATAAGCGCGATGTAACATTGTCTTTAATAAAGAGTCTTTATAGCGTTTGTCAGTATGACTATGGAAATGTAAGAGCAAGCCAGTATTGGTTGGCTTTCTGTAGACTTGAGTCTCAAGTTTTGTTCCATTCTTGATAATTTCAATGCCGATGAAAGGAATCCTATCATCAACAGGAAGCTCCGTCGTGAACGATAGACTGGGATGTAGGCCATTCAGGGTAGTAAGAAACATAGTGGCAGCATCAGTATTTGGCATTCTTGCAAGAGTATCATCAACGTATCTTCTGTACAAAGGAGGTATCAAGCCATCGAGTGTAAGTTTCTCTTCGAGGTGGCACATAAAGACGATTTATTTATCACGATTTATTGCACATGTGAAATACATTTCAGTTAATTAAAAACACTTGTTTTTATTTTGAGCTATGAGCCTTGCTAATCATCCAATCATCGACCTTGGATGATCTCACGTGGAACTCCTGAAAACCATTCAATCAGAGCGAACCTTAGCATTCTGATACGTGTTTGCTAAATTTGGCCATTGTCTTTTGCTCTCACACGAGACAAAATACAGTGCGACATTTTGTCAGAGACATAACTTTCATGCCAAAAAGTTCACCCCAGTATATGTTAGTGCGCTTAAAGGTGTCCAAAACAGACCCTTTTAGACAGGGACTGACCATTGTTATCGGACAGACACATTCACCCTTGTGCCCCATCTCAGCAATAGTGGCCTACCAGAAATCTAGGCCCTTTTCTTTGGACTCTGGACCCCTTTTCATCTATGTAGCTGGTGCATTCTTAACCCGGGAAAAGGCTCCTAATCAGTAAGGGGGGTCTGGACTCAAGTGAATTCGCTGGGCACAGTTTTCGGATAGGTGCAGCTACAACAGCTGCTTCAGCCAATTTGCCCCCATGGCTTCTGAAGGTTCTGGGTCGTTGGTCCTCTGACTGTTTTGAGAGGTACATAAAAACCCCACCCTCTGTTCTGGCACAGGTTCCCCAAAAGCTAGTTAGCCTGTTATAAGTTGGTCAACCTGCTATAACCTGCAAATGCCTTTTGTTTTGGGAGGTTTATACCTTTGTATGTCACCTGAAACTTTGCTACTCCCTCCCGCCACTCCCTCCTCTCTACCCAGGAATGTTTACAGTGGCCCTGAGTGAAGGCCTACTCCCTTCACTCCATCCACTGTCTACATTTCCTTTGGCTGTAGGTTTCGCTTTCTTGACACTCCAGGGGTTCATGGGGCTTAAATATTAACAGAGCACTTTGTCACCCACTTCCCCATTTTCAGCCACACAAAGCCGTTGTTGTCTATATTTTAACAGAAGCAAGGGGAGGTTGATTAACATATGCATTGATATTGAGAAGTGAATATCTTCATCAATCAAAACTAATTTTTGCCGGTGTATCCGCGTATGTTTGTTTTTGTCCCTGACTTAAACATGTGTTTAGTGTAAATTAAATCTTTTCTTTTAACTAGCTGCTTGGCATGTTTAACTATTACGTTACATCGGGTAGCCAGCACTCGTATTATTTCTTTTTTACTCTAGCAAAAAAACAAAAAATTGCGATTTCTAACTCCGGATGAAATAAAAAAAATGTTGTTTTGTTTTTCAGGGAAAGGAATCGAAAAACGTTTTACCCATCCCAAAACCCATTTTTCGAGCAAGGGCGCATTGAGAGGGTGTCCCTTGTTGTTCCAGCCATTAAGACTTTCATTAGGAAGCAGATTTTAAAAGAAAAAATCTGTCGATTTCCAAATTAAGTCAACTGTTTTATCATTCAGGTTAAAGCTAAACCCATTGAAAGTAGTATTAGTGCCACTTTCCTGCTCAGTTTACGGAAAGCCAACATTATTCAATCTTCGTCACGCTTCCCCAGCAATTCGCTGCCCCCCATTTCTACTTCTTGATGACACTGAGGGGTCATATGAAACCAAAAGGTCTTGGCCTAGTCTAGTCCCCTTAAGTCTCCCATCCCTGCCCGTTAAACCCAGTTGGGAGAAGGGAGAGCCCAGGATAACTTATGCGCGCTTGCTCGAAGCGTTGCCACTGTTTCTCCTGTAAACGTAGGAGAAACCATGTATGGCAGAACCTTTGGATACATGCACGCCCCTACCGACCATGTAACTATTACAAGCAGGAACACCAGAACTACCATCAAAATGACTCAGCAATTCAACAACTGCGAAAAACGTACGTCCAAAACACTCATCGATGGCGGCCATCGTGAGCTCACGTAATTCCTGGTGCAAAATAAGTTGTTTTCGCTATCGGAAATGTTCTGACCAAATTTCACGGAAAATCATCAAATCTACAGACCCTATTAATTCGCTGGAACGTCAGCTGCTCATTTTGGAGATGACGGATTCTGACATCATGTCGACATGTCAACATTAGCCCGTGCTTGTGATTGCAATTGGTCACTGAGGTTCCTGTGGGAATCTGAATTCGAGATAAATTCAAAGTATATTGCAGATTGTTGCCATGGCAACAAACTATCGTAAAGATAACCACATCTTTGTTATTTTCCACCTATTTGCTTCCTTTTCTAGAGTTGGCCTCGGTAAAATACCTTGAAACTCCGCAGTCTTGTGAAAACGATTTCGGATAATACTTTAATTTGAAAATATGAAAAATTTATGCAGAGGATTCTTCAAAATCGTACAATTTCATATTTTTGATTTAAAAAAATGAAATGCTTGAATAAAATTTTGTCAAAAAATCATATTGTGAAGTAGGCATCTATATCATGAAGTATAGAAATTTCACAAAATTTCACCGAACACGAGAAAAGTGAGCGCGTGTTTTCTTCGTTTTCATGTTTGTGAAGTCATAAGATTTCGAGACGACCACGCGCGCATGCGTATCAATGACTCTCTGGCGTCACTGGTGTATTTGAGAGGGAGCGGGATCCTGTTAATCTCGTATGTCCCATCTTAAAGCTACTTTGTCAATATTGCGACACGTTTTGGGAGATAAAAATTCAGAGTAAGGAATTCTTATCCTATGGATCGGATGTAGCATCTTGTAAATGAGCAATGACGGCCGTTAAAATTCGATTGTTTTTTGCTGTGTTTTGTTATTTTCTATTTTCAAAAGCGTCAATTCGTGTTCTGCGAACTCGTCAGACAACTAAACTTGTCAGAGGGGAGTCACATCCTGACTCATATCTGGGCTTTTGTGTCTGCTCCACAAAAAAAGCCAAGGTCTAAAAATATGTGTGTGCAAATAATTAAATATACTACTTTGCTTTGCCCGGCTCGTTAATCGTGGCAATCGAACAAATCAGCTTCGTTGGTTGAAACTGGTGCGTAAATCAAGTAGGGAAGGTAGGGTCTTCTATTCAGTCGATAAATGTTTTGAAAAGGGAGCCGATCCACGCAACATTTTCGATAAACAAATTTTAATAATTTGGACGCCATGTTTGTCGCCATTATACTGCGTCATTCCGCGCGCGACTTTGGCGTAGAGTTTGAAAGTTCGAGGCATCGCGAGATTTTCTAAATCAGCTCGCGCGCTGTCCAAAAAACTATAGGGAGCCACCTTAAAAGTCAATTAGACTTCTCGAGTTACAATGAAAACGCTTTGTCTACGAAACAAAGAAACCGATTGTAACAAAACTCCAGGTAATTTGGCTCTGATGTCACTGATAAAAGGACAGCTTGAAAGACCAATAGCTCAGTTCAAAATTAAAAACTTAGATGGACTCAGTTACGTGGAACCGATCCATTACGACTGTTTACCTTAAGTTTTCGTAGGAAATTCGATGAATATTCATAAGTACGCCCTTCCTGAAATGCACCACAATCATTGCTTTGAGCTCGACCATTAATTGAAGTCTGTTTTTTTGGGAAACCATCTGCAAGGTTACTGAAATTATGAAAATTTCTGTTTCAAAAACTCCGGAAAATGGACATATTAGTAACATATACAAAGACTATTTGAGTCACCAATTTTCAAGCTTTTTTTCTTTTTTCAAAACATGGAACATTTGCAATACCATTGATATAAATACGGTTTTGGTCTTTTCAGTATTCAAATTATACCAAAAAACCCTACTTATTTTAATATTAATTTAAAAAGTTTACTCCGTGACTACTTTTAGTCAATCAGCTAGGTTAGCTTTATTTGTCGCTTTCAGTCTTGGTTACCAGCCACTTAAATTTAGTGCGTTTTTTTTTATTTTTATGTTGATTGTGATAATGCGAACTAAAGAGGCGTATTAAAAGAGGAAATTCAGTTTGACGTTGTTGTTGAATGTCGCTCAAACAAAGGTACAGGTGATTTGGGATTGACCTATGAGGTTGTGCCGCATTATAAATGAAGTCTTTACGTATTCAAACAGGAACAAAGAAGACAAAGGAAAACAGATCAGCTGCGGCTAAGGAAGAGGAAGACATGGCAGCAACAAACTTTACTGGAGATAAAAAGCTGAACAAACTGTTAGACACATATTGCTCAGCCGATTTTGCCGAAGAAATACATAACCAGTTGAGATGTCTGTCTGTGATTGACATCTTTCTGTCCATTACTGCATTTCTTGGGAATGCACTGATCCTAGTTGCGCTTCGCAAGGAATCATCCCTGAATCCGCCGTCAAAACTGTTGCTTCGAAGCCTAGCAGCAACTGATCTCTGTGTTGGTCTCTTTTCACAGCCTCTGCTTGCCATGTTTGAACTGAGCTTAGTGAGCGAACGTTGGAACGTCTGTGTCTTTGCAGCATTCGGAAGTACCATAACAGGTTACACTTTTAGTGGAGTGACTTTGTTGACCATGACTGCAATAAGCGTGGACAGACTTCTCGCTCTGTTGTTAGGACTCAGGTACAAACAAGTTGTAACACTGAAGCGAATGCTCTTAGTCGTAATTTCCTTCTGGCTTGTGTCGATTGTCGTTGCAGGAATGCAGCTTTGGAATGTCGCAACGCTCCGATGGTACAGCTATTTAGTTATACCCCTATGTCAAACAATATCCGCCTTCTGTTACATAAAGATTTTTCGCACATTAAGTCACCTTCGACAGCAAACGCGCACCGCAACAGCGAACCAATTCGATATAGCACGATATAAGAATGCCGTGTCTAGTTCACTGTGGTTGCAGTCTGCATTAGTAATTTGTTATCTGCCATTTGCTGTAGTCAATGTAGCAGTTGTGTCAACAACCTCTCCTCAAAGCGCAATGACTTCTTCATTGTTTGTCGTTAGGTTGTTTGCAATTGCTTTAACTCACTTAAACTCGTCATTAAACCCGATCCTTTACTGCTGGAAAATCAGACCAGTGAGGCAAGCAGTCAAAGCTACAGTCAGACAAGTTCTTTGTCATATGTCGAGTTAGGTTTTGGTAACTTATGTTAATTCAACAGTTGGTACTGAGATATCATTTCCTTAAATTTAGAATTGCGCTGAAGTTTTGTTATATGCTCGAAGAAACAGATAAAATTGTACTTTAAACTAAATTTCTTTTAGTTCAAGGTAAGGATTATATAAGAGATAAAATTAAAAACTGAGCAGGTAATTTTTGTCTCTATTTGTTTTTGAAATTAGTTTATACAAAACTACGAAATAAAACATCCACCCTGGACTGTTATTGTACAATTTTCGGCGCTAAATTTCTTGAAATTTTCTGAACCATAGAATGAGCACGAAAAATTTGGTTAGCATTGAAAGGGACTTCATGGAGACTGGGTTCTGTCTAATTTCTATTTCTAACCCAAAAGGGTTTCTCTGGTTGGCCATTTTGTTTGTTGAGCTTAGCGGTCGCTCAAAAGATACCCCCGCAGCCTCCTCATTGTTAGAGTTGCATGTAAGGGCGGGCTATGTGTCAACCCTTCTAGCCGGGTAGTCCGGTTAGCCAGGGCACCCTTCCTCCATGTAAACAGGCCCTTAAAATGCTGGACTCGTAAATTAGCGGTTCTTTTCCAAGAGGAAACAAAGTCTGGCCTTTTTTGTTACTTTATTTTCAACTTCTGATACTTCTATAGCATTGAAGATTTTTATTATTTGCATTTTTAAGGTTCCAAAAATGCCTAAGTTTTGATGATCACAAATTTGCTCTCATAAATTTACATTTTCTAATTCCAAGCTGCGCTTTTCTCTAATAAATGTTTTCTCCTCAGTGGAAAAAGTTCAGCAATTCATTAAACGGAAACTTGTGCGTCGATACCTTGATTCATACACAATGAAACGCACCAAACAAGCTGATTCTTGTACATTATGCTAGCACTTTTTGAAGCCTTTTAGTGAATCGAAGCCAAAGCATCAAGCATTATCCGGCATTTTAGAGGCATTTTCCTGGAATTTTTTTTCCACGTACAGAAAGTAGAATTAAGAACTATTTTTGTACGAGAAAAATGAAGACTTAAAAGTGCAAAGAATTTAAATGCCACCCCAATACAGACTGAGATGTCAGTGGAAGTCGAATCAAACTTATAAAATTTTAAAAAACCCTATATATGAAAATTAATCGAGC
>JAEMPF020005398.1:20000-23726 GCA_022496165.2 Catalaphyllia jardinei | reverse complement strand
ATGAAAATTAATCGAGCATTTTAGTGACTTTTTTGCGGGGGAGGGGGGGGGGGGGTGGGAGACCGAGCATTTTAGTGGGAAAAATGTAGCATTAAAGTGGAGCATTTCAGTGGGAACTATAAGCATAACGCTTTCCTTTATTACAGTTTGCCGACCCCGCTACGTCTGATAAAATTCTTAAAATTTCTACCTCAAAATATTATTTCTTGCTGCAATACCAGTGTTCTTTAGCTATTTAGAAAATTTAGAAACGTTCATATTTCGATCAACAATTTTACCTAACCAACGCGCCATACATACTACTACTGCTAATGATAAGCAAATACGGAGTTAATCTTGCGTCAGAAACATAAACAATGGCGGAACTTCCTGTCAAATATTCAGTCTCTTATTACGTTTATATTTCTAATCCGATTTGCCCCGCGTCGCAAAGCTTGCGCAGGTTCCACAATACGAACTCTGCTTACCCAAAAAATAAAACCCGGTTATTGAGGTATATATCTTGTAGTTCCTATGGAAAATATACACGCATCACCAAAACATCTAGTACATGTCCTTGGCGTCTCCTAAACATTTCAGAACTGGAGAAGAAATATTAACTTTAATCATCGAATTATGCAAACAGATAAAAGGGATCCTAAAGTTGTTTTTCAGATATTTCCTTTAGAGTCGAAAGCATTACATAGGTAATATCAACAGATAATGTTGTTGGCAACACAGGAAGAAGTTCCTTAAGAATCCCTAACTGCTTCGAGCTGTGAATTAAATTAGATTCTTCAGCCGGAACGTATGCCATTCATCATATATGCGCATATAATTACACGAAGCTGTTTGTAAGCCGGACAAAAGGAAAGGGAAGTTGAAAACACATAAATATGATCAAAACCACCTGCGTGTTTAGTTTATTTTTCCTTTTCCTATTATTCAGCAGGTTTCCAAATATGAGGAAAAGATATTATGTAAGGCGTAAAGTTTGATCGTCGCAGAAGCCGCTATTTCAATTCAGTGCAGAAACGTTTTGTAGAGAATATACTGTTTCAGAGTTCCAACAGCTGTGAAACTAGCTTCATGACGTTTTCTGGCTACATGATGGCGGGCATAGCAACAGAAAACGTTCCTGAAGACGGCTCGCCAACTGAATAGTTTTTGAGAATACACAGCCATTTGACATTTCTCAGCTCTCAGTTGCAAACTGGCATTTTTCTGTCCCTTACTGCATTTCTAGGGAACACTCTCGTCCTAACAGCACAGAGTCGTCCCTTCATCCGCCAAACTCTTGTTTCGAAACCTAGCAACAACTGATCTCCGTGTTGGTCTTATCAGAAAGCCTCTCGATGTCTCCGCCTGGCTGTCTATGATGAATAAACGATGGAATTTTTGCCGCTACTCATCAGCCGCAACCTTTGTAGCAGGTCATGTTTTGTGTGAAGTGTCTCTGTTGTCGGTGACCGCAATAAGGGTGAACAAACTTCTTGCCCTTTCATTGGTCTGAGATATGGACATGCTGTAACTTTAGAGCGAGCTTGTCTAGTTGTCACTACTTTCTGTGTTGTCTCCATTTTCTATAGAACAATGTGGTTTTGGAATAGACTGATCTTCTCATGGCTCAGGAACATTGTTACGTTGCTATAAAACAGCGTCAACAGTCTCTCTCACAAAGATCTTCTTTACCCTTCGTCGTCAGCAAACACAAGGCTATGTTCATCAAGAACAACAACGAAATACAATTTCGCTTAACATTTTAAGAATTAAGTTAGTTTAATTTACCTAAACTCGTCATTAAACCCAATTATTTATTGTTGGAAGATAAGAGCGGCGAGGTAACCTGTGAAGGAAACAGTTAGACAGTTTTTTGTTGTTCATTGAGCAAGGTTTAAGCTCAAGGTCTAGATCCGCCACTGGTATTTCTGCCAAATACTGAGGTCTGGAATTCTTCATGACTTGAGGTCCATGTTTTTTCTTCAAAGAGTCTTAGAGGTCCCTTTTACCACCGTCTGTACACCACATTTGTTGGGGAGAGCTTCGGGTTTAATTCCGCAAGCCGCCTTGCCTGGTGTTGGTTGGGTTTTCTTTGAACTGAACCACTTTGTTTCCATATGCGAATTGCAAAATGTTGAAGTCTACTACGTACGCATTATACAAGTGAATATATGAAAGATCATAAACTTGATCCGCGGAGAAAGATATGAAGACATGATTGATCATATCGGTTTTAGACACAACTTAGGCAGCTTTGAAATTAAGGCCTGAAAAAAAGGCATATTTATAGTGGTCTTGACAGCCTCTAAGCCCCATGTGTTCCGAATGATTTATGAAGTTGATGTTCGTGATCGAATGCAGCATTATCATGATTTCATAATTTATCTTCAGTCTCGTCCAGTCCACTCGACTGCTTTGCTGGCAAGGGAATATTTCCATGCCTGGAACAGAATATCACCGTTGTAACTCGGCCTTTCATGGCATTTCCTCGGGTATCAACGATGCTGTGGTCACCGTGCGCTGCGTTTTAAATTGGCCTTTTACCAAATCGAATGTGGTTTACCGAGGTTTGTACTCTATCGACAACGATACGGGTCATCACAGTGGTCAAAATGTTGTGAACACTTTGACGCGAGCAGCGTTGTCTCAGTGGACTCTTATCGACAACGGAAAATTAGCCAATCAGATTGTGAGATGACTAGCAATTGAGGTAAAATATAATTCCTAGCTTACCTTATTCCTCTGTTTCAAAAGAGTACTCTAGCAATTTTTCATTTGAAAATGAGTTTGATTTGCCTGAAAATGAACGTGTAGACGGGATGCATTTTCAGAAGACTCTTTTTGACACAGAAGTAGTTAAAGGAAACTTCGAAATGGTCGGTTGCTGGTAATAGCAAAACGGCAAAAAATATTCATACATACCAGAAATATAATTGAAAATTACCAAAAAGAAGTTTAAACTGATGTTAATGTTAATCGTGTTCTATGGGAAAATAAAACTTATTTAAGTATGAATAAAGAAAGTTTGCACCTGGACCACTTTTGCTCACCCAGCTAGTTTGGCTTTTTCGATATTTGTAAACTGCCAGTTTTATCTAGTGTTAACTGATCGTGTTAGTGTTAACTGATCGTGTTAGTGTTAACTGATCGCGAGAAGAAGAGTTTAAGTGGAACTTGATGTCGTTGTTGTTAAAAATCGTTCAAACAAAGGCACAGCTGATTTAGAAATGGCCTATTAGATTGTACAACATTATTAATGAAGCCGTGATGTATTCAAAGAAGGGGAAAAGATGACAAAAAAAAAACAAACAAACAAAAAAGCAGTCCAGCTGCAGAAAAGTCATAATACAGAGACATGGCATCAGCAAAACTTACTGACGATGAAAGTCAGGAAAAGCGGAAGAATTTGGCAGAATTGTATTGCTCAGCCGATTTTGCTGAAAAAGTACACAACGAGTTGAGATGTCTTCCCATGATTAAAATTCTTTTGTCCATCACTGCACTTCTTGGGAATTCACTGATCCTAGTCGCACTGCGCAAGGAATCTTCCCTGAATCCGCCTTCAAAACTGTTGCTTCGAAGCCTAGCAGCAACTGATCTCTGTGTTGGTCTCTTTTCACAGCCTCTGCTTGCCATGTTTGAACTGAGTTTAACGAGCGAACGCTGGAATGTCTGTGTTTTTGCAGTATTCGCAAGTTCCATAGCAGGTTACACTTTTAGTGGAGTGACTTTGTTGACCATGACTGC
>JAEMPF020005398.1:10000-12500 GCA_022496165.2 Catalaphyllia jardinei | reverse complement strand
CGAACCGCAAATGATCCCCGATGTGGACCGCAATTGATCCCGCCGGAAAAAGTCAATGGCACGGACTTTGGCTCCCGGATTTTTTTAATTTTTTTTTTACTTTTAATTGTTGTATTTATCTGTTTTCATCAACTAAATAATGAATTACATAAACATAAAGAAAAGATATTCTGACAACGTAGATCATAATTTAAATATAATTTTCCTGACAAATTCATCTTATTTTCGCTCGACAATTCTTCAGAAAAATCACCAGAAAAAATCAAAACTCGTAGAATAGCATTTCTCAACAAGCTCGATCTACAACAATAATAGCTCAATACTACCGTAACTAAGACATGCAAATCTAGTGAAGATTTTATTTGGATGCAATTTCCATGTTAAACTAGACGCCTTACTGCGTGTACCCAGGCAGTCGTTATTCTGAGAAGCACTGGCTATATTGCAATTGAGCTTAAATGTGCTGCATTTGAAGTCGTGCGAAATTCAATCGAATCGATGTACTCAAGCTATTCTGCCTTCGGATTGCATTTCTTGGTATCGATTAATAGCTCACTACTCGTACACAGACCTTTAGCACGTAAAATGAGTCAAGATCGTTACATCAGCCTATGAACGTTTCAGTCTATTTTCTTTAGTCTTTGCCGTTGTTGTTGTTTGTTTGTTTGTTTGTTGTTGTTTTTTTCATTTATCAAACGAGAGAGACATTTCGAATTTCAGAGTTATGGCGGTGCGTGACATAGAGCCACCCTGGGCTCTTAAAATTTATTCAAAATAATTCGAGGAATATCTCAGGTTTGGGAAAACGCAGATTCAAAATTAGAGAAGTGTAATATTTATTAATCTCCTATAACATCACAATTTTTTGACTCTATCCACTGAATGGTTTTCGAATAATTTTTTTATTGCTTCAGGATTGCGTGACAGTACAATCCAAGAGTTGTTTTGCTGGGGTCAACTCATGATGTTACAAGAAAATAACGAGAGACCATCGTTTAGTTCGAGATTTTAACTTTATTACACGTTACGAAGTTTTTCAGAGCGTGCTTAGGTGTACTCGAACAGATACAGGCCCAGATACATTCGTAAACAACAGAAACATATTCTCTAACCTATCTGCTCTTGTTGCTCAGACGTTACGAGTTCGTGCTGGGATCCTACTCGGTTCACGATCACGTCTAAAAATACGATGACGCTTTTTATCAAGGTGAAGAGTCGATAGCCTCTGTTGATAGCTACAGCTCCTTTGGCATATTAAACATGATTCTTGATGAATTCACTCCAAACGTTCGCTCGTAAATTGTTGATCTCTCGTAAGCCTTGCAGACCGACCCTTTCCGAAAACGTTTAACGACCTTTAGCGTTGGTCTACCGCAAACGGTGTGTTCGTTTGTACGTGATTTCATCGCCCTAGAAATCATGGAATCCGACCTAGCAGCTTTTTCACGACGACAACTGCTGTAAATTCCATGCGTCGCACGCTGCATTAGTGACGCATGCGCTGTAGAGACCAGACGGCGATTTGTGACTGAACGAGGGAAAAAAAAAGCCGAAATTTAAACCCAGGCCTCACTGCCTGTGTAATGATCTGATTTCTCGCTAAAGGCGCAAGAAACAAATACAAAAGCAAGTGTACATGTTAACATCAACAATAACAGCCGGTTCGCGACATGTTCATGACCTTTAAGTTCTGCAATGAGCTAGAAATTCTGCTTCCCAACACAACAAGCCGGTTTGGTTTTCAGTTTGCATCTGCATTTTGCAGCCAGAAACTCCACACTGACAGTATATGAAACGTGTACTGACTCTGATCAAGAGCACTGACATACTATGTTAAGCGATTTTCATTTCCCGTGGGAAAAATCCGAAAAACGGGAAAACTGCATATCATTACACACTACAAGTAGAATGGCAGCCGTAAGCTGTTTTTGTGTAAGATTCTCAGACTAAAGAAGTCTTGCTTCATGAGATACGGATAGGTTACACCACTGCAACCATGAACGATATCCCGTTAGAATTCCTTGCTGTTGACTTTCAACATCGATGACAAAAGTAATTCACTTCGCGTTATTGACCAAAACTGGAAACCACACATGAAAAGTCTGTCGACACCCAAGGTATGACCAAAAGTGCAGGCCAGGAAATAAGACACAATTTAGTTGAGTAAATTGACAAGCAGGATATTGAGTGAATGAACTGACGTTACTAATTCGTTCGCAATTTTCTCTTCGGTTAAATTGTTATGAAATTGTATGGCTATGTATAGACAAAAGCCAATAACAAGGCATTCCGCAGAACTTTTTTCTGTAATTATCCGAAGAACTCTTTATCGCTGATGGGAATTTAGTATATATATGTAGAATATGCTTAGTTATCACTGCTTCTGTTTATGTTAAAAATTGAAACCTCGACACAAAGAACAAACTCCATGCCATTCCTCGTTTTCCGGAGGGGATCATTTGCAGTCCCATCGGGGATCATTTGCGGTTCGGGATCATTT
>JAEMPF020005398.1:0-7500 GCA_022496165.2 Catalaphyllia jardinei | reverse complement strand
TAGTGCTACGCGCAGAACAATTTCATATGTAACTTCCTTTCTCTTCGCCGCGATTCACCCCAACTTTCTTGGTCCGACCTCGTAGCTTAGTCGGCAGAGCAACGGTAGATCTAATCCGAAGGTCGTTGGTTCGATTCTCACCGAGGTCAAAGGATTTTTCCTTTACGTCGTGTGGTTCGATGATTTCCTTTACTAGGGCTAACGCCCAGTGGGTTTTTCATGGGTTTCACATAGCACTTTAATTTACACTTCAGAGTTAATTCTCTGTTCCATCATTTGTAACCTACGAAAAGATTGGCGTAGCTGGGTCCCATTTTGGTATCCATGGCCCCGACATTGATTTGTTCATAATAATTGTCCGCGAATGAAAAACAGTCGAGTGTTAACACTAGTTCAGCCAGGCGGAGTAGTGTTTCTGAGGTTGGTTCCTTAACAGTGCGTAAATCAGCAATAACAACAATGAGCTTCATTTGCATGGCCATAAAAGAGAGTTACAGCATTGAACAAGCATTTTAACAATAACAAAAAAAAGTAAATCAAATAACAACGTTAAGCTTTCGATAATAAATTGTCTCGTATTTCTTAACAGGATGATACGTATTGTACTAACTGTTTGTTTAAATAATAATCAGTAGAGTTCATTAGTTGGATAATTAAAGTTGAAATTGGTATTTGTTTGTAATTAGGGATTCTATTATCTATTTTATTAAAAAAGTCGTCTCTAATTGCTGTGTATTTTGGGCAAGTGAATCTCATCTTCAATGTTGAGGCCACAAACAGGACAGATTCTATGTTGTCATGCCTGCCTGTTTCGATATTAAGTCTATGATTACTTATTCTAAGTTTCACGAGTGTTTTTCTACAGGTTCTGGAAAAGCCAATTTCTCCTTCAGTATTACACGCAAAGAGCTACACATTTTGCTGAATATCAAGTTTAACAAGCTCTTTAAACGCTGAGAGTCAATTCGAATGTAACATGTTGTAGGAGAAATCGTTTGTAATGTTTACTTCTTACTGAGGTAAAATAAAACACAGACATCAGCTGCAAACATTAAACTTTAGAATAAAGCTGCTCTATACCTGGCCTCTACTAGAGCAGAGCGTAGCGCGCAGTATTTTTTTGAAGGACGTTATAGGGCACTTATAACCCAGGTGTTGCGTTGCAAACCCCGACCCTTCTCAACTGTAAATAATTTCGTTTTATCGTGCTACATCTAAACCAAATAAAAGATGGTATTCCTATGTTTTGTAAGAAAATAATGCACTTTTGAAGTCTGCAACCGTTTTTTTTTCTCTACATAGATCTCAAGAGTGCAACATTAGAGAACATGACACACCATCTTGTATTTGATAAATAATTGAC
Source organism: Catalaphyllia jardinei (assembly GCA_022496165.2). Taxonomy (NCBI): domain Eukaryota; kingdom Metazoa; phylum Cnidaria; class Anthozoa; order Scleractinia; family Caryophylliidae; genus Catalaphyllia; species Catalaphyllia jardinei. The sequence continues at coordinate 6,137 of JAEMPF020005398.1, read as the reverse complement.
TCACCGTCTTCGTCAGTAATGACCACTATCGGTTCACTCTTATTCCCGCCACCTTTGACAGTGAAGGCCGAAACCTGAATCGTGTAGTTAGTGTACATTTCCAATCCTGAGAAGCTGATAGCTTGTGACGGTACTAATACGGTGACGTTACTCAAAATATCTGAACTCTGATTGGTTCTCCATATCAATACCCTGTAACCACGGACGATGCCAAGTTGATCAGGGAAGGGAACCTCACCCCAGTTCACTTGTAAGCTTGTGGAACTGGTATTTGAGGCCATGACGTTACTGGGAGGAGCTCTGGGAACTGTGAATAAATAAGCTAATCAACAAAAAAGTTGAGTCTGACGGTTACTTTTTTAATCTGCCTCTTTGGTCCAAAAGTTATAATGACTAGAAAAGATGGCAAAATATGAAAGGGGGATAGGGGGGAAAGAGAATGCACCCGTTGCGTGACTTATTGTGCCGAATGTCACGGTGGGTTCTCTTGGCATAGAGCGAAGTTTAGTAAGCTTGTATAATTACATTATAGTAGACGGTATTGTAACCCTCCTTATTTGTGCATGCCCAATTTTTCCTAATTAAAATTTCAAATCGGCCATAGTCTTTCAAGCTAATGAGTTGATTCTGCTTTCCGATTGTTCCATTCAAAATATTCTGCACTCTGACTGTTGAGGATCTGGTTGAGTTTCCTGTATATTACTTAAATTGTATAGCAAACTAGCGACAACTAAGAGGTATATCAGCAGCTTCTATTCCTAAAAGTGTTAATGATGAAAATAATTGAAAATATTTATACAGGGAACATCTTCAGTTATAAAACTGATATCAAAGTGAACCCTGTAAAATAAAACAAAAAGAATTTAAATAGATTTAGAGAAATTAAAAGAGACATTAAAAAATGCTGCAAAAATTAGAGAATTAAAGGAGTTAAAAATAATGACACCCTTAATAGTGTAGTGATAAAATGCGCGTTTTGGAAGTTTTAACCTAATTTTAAGTAGATCAACATTCCTGTCTTCTTTCAGATTCCAAAAACTCACCGTGTTCATCAGTTCTTACAACAACGAAAAGACTGTTGGCACCGTCTCCAATGCTGGTGAACGCAGTTACAGAGATGTTATAATCTCTGTACTCCTCCAAGCCATTTAAAGTTGTTTGACGCGCCAGGGGGTCCCATACGGTCTTGGCCTCCCACAATGCACCACTGTCGTTCACGTTTAGATAATAAACGTTGAACCCCAGCAGGATGCCGAGCACCTGTCGCACATTCGGGTCAAACTCCCATTTAATAAGCAAGATCCAGGCACTTGTGTTTCTTCCAGTCACATCGAAGGGCGCACCAATGGGGACTGAAAATTCAATAGTTTTTGGCTGTTTTTTTTTTTTACAAGAAGTTTTCGTCCTTAAAAAAGATTTGTTCTTTGAAAGCATATGATGGTGGTTTCGCCTCTTCAGGTATGTAACCGTTTGATTATTCGCATGATGACTTCTGATATTTTTTAATACATATTTAGCCTTGAATAAAGATGCTATTAAGATAGCCTAACAAACGCCCCAAAGCTAAAGCAAGAAATATGATTTTTTATTCGCTATTGGTGTTATTAGGTGTTTGTTTCCTTTTCACATACTATCTGTTAATTTGAATAAGAAGCCTTAAGTAATTTCTTATGGTTCTATATTGCTTGCAAAATACGTTGTTTAACTTGCAAACTTCTGATGTGCCCTACATGGATAACGTTTACAAAACGATTGATAGGAACTGAGAGAAAAAGGTTTAACAAACTTAATGTGGTAGAGGCCTTCCATCCAAAATCTCAATACTTGGAAGAGTGAGTTAATCTCAAAGAATCTCTCAGTCTCCTCAGGTGGCAGACTAAACAAGAAATTACTGCCAAAATTGGATCACTTATAACTCCTTGTGACTACGCTGAAGAATAAAACAATAGTGAAGCAGCACTTATTATTTATACGGTATCACCCAAAAATTGAAGTGCCTTTAGGCGATCTCGTAGTTATATTTGTTTGTCCCGATCAAAAAGCCTTCTTACCGTCTTCGTCAGTCATGGCGGACGCTTCAATGAACGGGCCGTCTCCTTTAATGGTAAATGCCAAGATATAGACGCTGTAGCCGTAATATTTAAGCAGAGGCGAAAATTCGAACTCATATTGGTCGGCCGCCGTCGTTTCATTCCTTACAAATTCCCCAGTGTTGTTATCCTTCAAAAAGAGTCGATAACCAAGAATGATACCATGACGACAGCAATCAGCAACCTGGTCCCATACTGCTCTCAAAGCGATGGAGCTTGTGTTGAACAGTGCCAGATATGCTGGAGCCTGGGAAGGAACTAGGAGTTGAGAGAATGAATTGATAAACCCATCTATGATCATTCTACTGCAAACCATACAGAATGGGGTAAATATAATCACTTCCTTGAACTTTTTAAAGCAACTGACTGTTTTAAAACATAGCAAAAAATGTAAAAAAGAGGCAAAGTTAGTCTAACTCTGAATTGTAGGACTAATGATGGAAATATATATTGTTCATTACAGATTTCAAAGAAATCTTACTACATATTGCAATATGCAGCGCCATGCAGATACCTGGTTTACTATCATGTAGTAAAAAGGCGTATGCAATATATCGTAATTAGGTATTGCATGTATGTGTTGATAGTGTATCACGCTCATTCATTAAGAAGTAAACTCACGGTCTTCATCTGTTAACGTCGTGACAACGCCACCAGGTCCTTCGCCAAAAAAGGAATATGCCCGTACACGAACGGTATAACTAGTGAACTTATGCAGCCCAGTTAAATCCGTGGTGTTTACATGAAGTGGAAATGTGCCGTTTGCAACGATGAAATCAGGGAATCCAGTCTCTTCCAAAATTACGCGGTATCCCATCACTTCACCATGGTGATAGGCATCTGGAACCTCGCCCCAGGTTACGCGGAGGCTCGTGGAGCTCGTGTTGGACATCTCTATAGGCACAGGAGGGTGAAGAGGCGCTGAAAGAAATAAGAAAGTCGTCACGAGCACCTCATGGGGACAGATTTTGAAGAATTCTGGGCCAGGTGCTGAGTTTCAAACGGATCAATTTAAGTAACACACGATTAAACCTAATTGCATTTTTTTACGATAACTACAGAATTGCTACTTTTCATTGTCAATATCCGGACAGACACTTGAATTTCTATATCATATGATGCGTCAACGAGCGAAAGGGAACAATTTGATAATTTGTTATCGTAAAAAATCATGCGTTTTTCGTGTTATTGACAATGAATTTCGTCATAACATTGCCAAAGTAACCTGTGGACGAAATTCATGATCAATTATAGGACAGACACATGAAAAACGGGCGTCAATTTGTTAAGTTGCGAACTTCTTCTTCACAGTGATATACTGTCTTTACTGGTAATGATGGGGATAGACTTCAAGAGCACAAGCTGAGACCCTCCTATTAACGAGCCGAGAGAGAGAAAGAGACATTTTGACTAGTCGAGAGACATCTTTTGGAAGTCATAAACACTGAATGTATGCATTACGACGAAGCAATAGTGATACAAACCTGTGCCGGAAGTACGCACATAAACGTCTTCACTGATCACTCCGTGTCCTATTCTCGTTTTCCCAGCAATAGAAATCTTATAAAATCTGTAGACATCCAATCCTGTTATGCAAGCCTGCCTTGTTGTCTCACTCTGTACTTCATATTGTTGTACCGGAGCAGAGCTGCCGTTTGCCCTTTCGTAGAAAATTATGAATCCCGTCAAGATGCCAAGTACGTCACGGACGTTGTTCTCAAAATGCCATGACAGCCATATGCTGGTGGTTTGTATATCAAAAGCGCTGACATTGCTTGGAGCCACTACTGGAACTAAAGCAAACCGGAAAAGAGATATTTCAAACAATAACTCTCAGGAAACCTATAGAAACCAAAATGTTTGGTTTGAAAACTCCAGTTAATTCTTCGTTTATGTCCCAAATTGTCTTCAGTATTGCAAACTTTGCAATATTGTTTCCCTTATGGTTTTCCACAGCTACACAGTTCCATTCCTGGGACGATCTAGAGGGTGTTTTAGAAGTTCGTTAAGATTTAATGTTTATAGTTTTCTAAGCAAGTCAATTCTTCGTTAAAACGTTTTCAGTAATACTGATCAGGGAGAAATTTATTAAAATAGCTGGCAATAGCAATTTGAATTGTCCTCTAGATGCATTTGTTTCGATTTTTGCGCCAAATGTGCACACGCGCGTTTTCCCGCCATTTTTTCCCGCTCATATCTAAGACTACTCGTAACGACTGAGTAAGTGTCATACCCCATTCATCAGTCATGCCTGTTATTTCTGGACTCAATGGCCCGGGTCCTTTTATTGTAAAAGCCTTGATGCGGACTCCGTACATCCAGTAGATCGTTAAGTTGGTGAAATCAAGTCTTCGGTCTTCTTCCACGGGAACAGTTACGTTGTGCATCAAGTCCGTGCTCCCACCTTGTACGTCGCGAAAATGTACTTCATATGACACGGCAGTTCCGTGCAGGAAACAGATTTTTACTTTGTCCCATTCGACCTTTACGCTGTGATTACTTGTTCTGATGATTCTAATGTTTTCTGGACTACGACTAGGAACTGAGGAGGAATGATCCAAAAAAGCATGAGTTGGAAGTATTTTAACACTTTTGAACATAATTTTGCCTAGTAAAAAGCTTGCAATTCTTAAGGTATCTTTATGGTGCCCTTCAGCAGAATGTGAGGCAAGTTGTTGAAGCCATGGCTCACATTTTGTCGAGACAAAGGAGGGGCAAAATACCCTGGGGCAAGCAAACCAGCCTGATATGTGTCCAAATTAAGCATACCAACCAGCCAAGCCTCTTGCAAACCAAAATTTGGGGACATAAATCTGGCTATATGAGGTCAAGGACGTCAGATCAGTGGCTTACTAGGTTTGGTAAAATACGGCAGAAAAATTAGTTATACCCCTTCAGTTTGCGTTTGCAGATTATAGTACCACATCTTCCATTTTGTAAACCTGTCAATTAAGCCTGGTTTTCACTAGCGACGCAAGCACAAGAGCAAACACATGCGCAAGCATAAGCTCAAGCACAAGCACGAACACAATAATTCTTATTTAACCGTGAAAATGGCCCTGGAGCAGGCATAAGAACAAGTACAAGAACAAGGATCACAATTTGTCCTTTTTCTTGCGCTTGCTCTTATGCTTTCGTTTGCCCTGCAACAAGTGAAAACAAAATACTACTCAGACATAAGGCTGCCATTTTAATGCATCCTATTTAAGCTAAAACGTTACCTGAATCTTTGGTTCTTATTCTAACTTCAGAGGCATTGCCATGTCCTGGTCTTGTTACTCCACTAATTTTGACAACATAAACTGCCCAAGCCTTCAGACCAGTCACTACAAATGTCGAGACGTTAAGTGCTACGTTACGAGGAGTCACGAGGAACCCAGTGCAAGGTTGTCCCTGTCCGTGCACTCGGAATCCAAGAGGAATCCCGTTCCATTTCTCGTTTGGGATGCTGGTTTTGTTCCATCGCACAAACACAGCTGTCGTGTTAATGCTATAGACTTCTAAGATGACCGGACCAGTGGAAGGTACTAAAGAAAAGACATTGGACTTTTTGAGTTACTGGAATGAGGGAAGGTATCAGGAATGCACAGGAAGTTAGTAAATATTTGTTGTTGTTGCTGTTGTTGTTGATCGAACAAGGCCGAAAGCCCGGTTCACTTTGGCGAAAAGGGCAATTGAACAGTTGAGAAACCGGTAAGTTTTTCAGGCAATCAGTTAGTCATCTAGCTAGATAGTTGGCCGTTTGGTCGATCTGTAAGTGCCTTAGTTAGGTGACGTTTTGGTTGTTTAGTTGGCTAGTTGAGAAGAAACAAAAAATAAACGAGGAACTATAAAACGCTGACTTGCCATCTTCCTTTGTTTCACCAATAATAGTAGGTCCTGTTAATCCGGCGGCTTGAAATGAATACGGCAGAGTGCGAACGGAATAGTTTTTATTAGGCTTCAATCCTGTGATTGTGTAACTATTGTCCCAACCTCCTCGGATACCATTTGCTTTCCACGTGTCGTCGACGTCAGTTAGTCTGTGCAACACAGTGTATCCCATTA
>JAEMPF020013355.1:0-7500 GCA_022496165.2 Catalaphyllia jardinei | reverse complement strand
CCTAGAAACATAGAAGGGTTCACGGTCGCGGACGTGATCTTGGTAGTGGGGCAAACGCGGCAAAATTTACAGTGAATGTATGGGAAAAATCTTGATTTTGATGCTCAATAACTCGAGGAAGGTTGATATTCTGAAATTTCTGTGAATTGTGAACTAAAGATATTAGCTAAAAGAGTTAACTGATTACATTTGAAGAGCATCGGTTTGCTGATAAGCGATAAATTGTCTTTTTAGCTTTTCATACAAATTCTTCTAAATTTTACCGCAAACGGTGACTCCATTTTACAGACAAATATATGAGAAATAAGAATTTAAATATGCGGCTTTCTTTGTAAGAGTACAATTTGCAAATTTGATCGGTTACCTCTTTTAGCTAGCATTTTTAGTTTGTAATTCATAGAAACTGTAGAATGTCAAACTTCTCCGAGTTATCAAGCATCAAAATCACGATTTTTCCCATACATTCACTGGAAATTTTGCCGTGTTTGCCCCACTACCAAGATGACGGCCGCCACCGTGAAACCTATTTTATAAATCACTGACAAAGCCGTTTAACCTCTTTCTGACATTGACTTGATTTAGGTATTGATTCGTGCAGTAGATTTCCTAAGTCAAGATTGTTTTCCTTGGCCTAACACTGCGCTAACCCTAACGTATTCTGACCTTAACTCTAACCTAATCCAAAGCTGCGGCTAACCCCTAACTTTGTTTCGTAAACCTAACCTTCAATGCTAACCCTAGTTTTGAGCGGTAACCCTAACCCCAACTCTAATAAAACTGGGAACTCTTAACCCTAGGAGTTAAAGTCAGCATTTGAAAAAACTTAAAACAAAAACAACGCTAATAGTATAACAAAGCAGTGTAACAAAGCAGTTCCAAAAGACGCGGACTGTGACATGCAGGTGTTTTTGCATACTTTATTTCTGGAATACGCAACAAAAATGAGGGGAAATAAATACAAGGAAGTTTTCTACAGGTATAAACAAATCAGCATTTTTATCCTTTGAGATGGTTTTTTGGATGATTATTCTACTTTTAGAGTGGAAGCGATCTTCTGTTTAGAAAACGTCCTCAAAAGGAATGAGGCTCGAAGGAGCAATATGGATAAAGTGATGTTCTCAACAACAAGGGTTTGGCCGATGATCACCGCAGAAGTTTTGATGTGGGTGAAATGTAAAAATCTGCGAATGCTAGCTACCCCCAAGGCAAGAAACCCGTGGTGCATTGAAATAAAACCTGACCGTCCTCATGAAATATCCCAGCACATTAGGGATGCAGTCAAAAAAGGAGTTTCTGCATTTGGAGTATTAGTGGAGGTCTCCATGGTAAAGTTCACCCAAAAGAAGCATTTGTTCAGTGATTTCTCAACATTTTGTGGTGTTACTCAAAGTGACATTAAGACTTAACTGAAAAAAACCTTTAGTGGAAATGAAAGAATTTCAGAGCGGAAGTGCTAGTGGATGACCATAAGCCTTTTACGAGGGTCGTACAGGGGGTCTGTCGCACGGTTCACGAACAGAAAAAATGGCGAATCACGGATCACGGATATCAAATTTTCATTTTCCCGAATCATGAAAATAAAGAAGTAAGATACTCTTTTTAATAACCTTCTCTTAGGATACAAAGAGTGTTTGAAGAAGCAAAATCGTGAAAGGCTACGTAAAGGCTGCATATCGTAAATCACTTACCTAAATCACTCTCGTTGGATGACTCTGACCATTCGTCCACTTCGCGTTGTGACTGCCCGAAGAAAAACCAAATCGTCCAAAGAATCTTCCTCGTCATTGTCCGCAATAGGATATTCAGCGTCTGAGTCAGTGTCATACTCTTCCTCCTCTCCTACCTCTGCTTCGTCTACTACTTCAATGACATCATCTTCAATGGCCTCATGTGATGTAGAAGGCATAACAGTCGTAACAGTGGTAACGGTTGTAGCAGAAGTAACTGTCTCCTCTTCGATAGTGTTAAGGCTGAATGAGACTTTATCCTTAGGATAGTCGGATGCTCTGTACATATTTAACGGCAATGTTCCGGCCTTGAACATGGTGGTCTCTTGCCCCTCCCCTCCAAGCGATGGAAACTTTTACACTCACCTTTGTTCATCTCCAGGTCTTTCCTCTGTCGTTCATTTCGCTCGAAATCTTGACCTCTCTTGATTCTTTTAACAAGTTCTTCGTCCTCCAGTTTTGCTGCTGATCTCTTCCTTCCAGTTCTGCTGGGTTTGCTTATGGGCTTGCTAGTATCCGCATTGTCGGTAGCGAGGCAGACCTTGATAACAGGCGATGCTTTTTCAAAGGTAACTTCTTTTCTTAAAACATTTACTGGAAAATAATAAGAAAAAATACTTTCTAAGGTTATAAGCTACACATAAAGAGGCCATAAAAACCTTCGTGCCACTTTTAAGATTTTAATTCTTTCCGCGCGCTTTGAGCGATGTCATCATCCTGACATAGTCAACTTATTCTTTTACTCTTCTTATCAACCTTGATCAGTAACTTATTAACTTAGAGAAAAGTCGGCCCGTATCTTTCAGAACGGCCCTTGAAGTCATTTAATAAGAAGTAAATAAATTCCTACCTTGTAATGAAGAAATATTTCCTGATAGTAGACATAGTAGTGGCCTCTCTTCGTCCATTGCTCTTGTGTATTTATTGCAAAGGCCTTACTGCCATCTTTTCCCTTTTCCAGACGACAGAATTTCAGTTCAACGCAGGAACCGAGGCCACGTTTCTCAGCCTCTGCCTTTATTCCGGCAAATTCCGCGAACTTTTTTGTAAAAACTGCCAAAGATGAATGTTCGTCTGTAATCGGAAAGTGAACTCGTTCCTTTCCAAGAAAATTAAACGAACCCACAGACTTCGGGTCAACATAAAATATAATACACTCGACCCTCATCATACTAGTCGCACTCGTCCCTGCCATGTCTCGGGAAGTTTTGATGCTTCGGATAACTATCCTTTGACCTCCCGCACGTTATATAGGAGACAATAGGAGTCGACATCCGATCCATGATAGGCATGCAAAGCACGTGAATTTTAACAATGGATTACTGTACGATGTTTACAAAACTTATGCGAAGTCTGTTACTTGTCACATTGGATGTTTTCAGTCTAAGAAATCTTCCGGAATAGTTGCATCTCAAAAATCACGCAGAATAGAGTGGTGAAATCACGAATATCGATTAATAATTCAAGTTCTTAACGAGTCACGCAAAATGTTCGGGTCATGGATCACGAAGAATAATTTATTAAATTCACATTTCACGGAAAATAAAATCAGCTAATCACGCATCACGAAAATACCCCTGTACGACCCTCTTTTACAATTCGTTATGATCACGCCGGGTCAGCTGTCTCCAAAAAGTGTTCATTTAGCTACTGCGATTCAAACATTTGCGAACAGCGGTTTTGCCCACAAAACAATATGGTGGCGAGGATAGCTCACTTTACGCGAGATCAAGTTGTTGAAGAAGTTTGCGCTGAGAGTGAAATAAATGTAGAAAATGAAGATCTAGTTAGTTTAGAGGACGTTTTGAAGCTTTCTCTAGACAATTTTCGTCATCTAAGTTCTTCTATAGCGAATTTTTCCGATTTTCGTGAGGAAGCTCGTGGTCAACTACTTAGTGTGTACCACCGCTATGGAGAAGGTGTTCACGGAATAGACAAAGCCTTGCTGTCGTCCCTTCCAGTATGGCCCATGATTTCATCTGAAATTATACTTTGGTTAAATGGACTAAAAAGACATATGTCAGCGAACCCGAAGGCAAGAAATCCTTGGACAATAGAGCTGAGTCGAGACCTTCCTGAGGAATTATTCAACAGTTTAAGGAAGGCAATCCAAGGGGCAGTGTCAGCGTTTGGAGTGTCAGTGGAGGATATGGTGATAAAGTATAATAATAAAAATCGTCTCCTCCGTGACTTTTCAAAGTTTTCAAGTATCCCTTGAAGTGAAGTTTCCGACAAGCTAAAAAAAACTTTTGGTGGAAAGCGCAAAGGTGATTGTTAACAGGGAAAAGCCTTTGTGATAGCTTATAATGGCAAGCAAAAGCATATTGCTCTTTCTTGCAGTTATGGTTGCTGGAACGAGTTTGGATATGGTTTTCATTAGTCAGTAAAGTTTTCATAACTGTCTTTTCTTTCAGTTTTATTTTTAAACATTGGAACTATTTCGAATAGAAACATTTTATTTGTCTCTCTGCCCGAGAGTGACAATACAGTACAATAAAATACAATACAATCAAAAAATATTAGCTAAGGAAAAACATAAGGAAACGACGACATTTCCTACTTAATATAATTTATACCATGTAACTATGACATGAATGTGATAAAATATGATGAAATACCACAATTCAAAAGTAAAAGACTGTAAATTCTCCTCACTTGTCTTATACCAAGAACAAGTCTTCAATTGTTGTTAGTTCTTGTTTTGTTAAGTTGCTTGCTTTTTCAATAGTGTAAGAATTTATGGTCATGCAAACAAAACTACTTTTGCTATCGCTGTTAACATTCTCTTGAGGCAAACTCTCCACACAAATCAGGCTTTTTTATCCACAAATTGTTAGGAGAATTTACATGCCTGTTACTTCTGGGGCTGAAAGGCTACATGTATGTACAGTTTTTTTATGTTAATTATGTTTTGTTGTATACAACTACCATGGTGCACTGTAAGGAACTTAGCATTCATCTAAATTTACCTCTGCACCATCTTATACTCCCTAAACTAAGGCTTATCCTGCAACAATGTTTCCTTGTTTTACATATCATGGACGAGTTTCAGAAGGTGATCACAACAAAACAACAGCTCTGATTTGCAAATCAGGCTTTTTATCCACAAATTGTTCGGAGAATTTACATGCCTGTTACCTCTGGGGCTGAAAGGCTGCATGTATGTAAAGCTGATATTATATTAATTATGTTATGTTGTATAGAACTACCATAGTGCACTGTAAGGAACTTAGCATTCATGTAAATCTACCTCTGCACCATCTTATGCTCCATAAACTCAGGCTAATCCTGCAACAATTTTTCCTTGTTTTATACTATCATGAATGAGTTTCATGAGGTGATCACTACAAAAACAACAGCTCTGATCTGCAGGATCAGCTTTGTGTAATCCACAGTAGCAATAGCTGCTGTCATTAAAGACCCTTTGAGGAATGTAAACATCCTTACTTGGAGTGTAAGAACAAGGTTCATAATGTTGTTCTGGTAACCAAACTAGCATGATAAACTCATGGCTGAAGATTTCAGCCCAAGGATGTTGGTAGGTAGTGTTAGCACTCAACTTTTGCAAAGCTATATGCTTGGCTTCTCTACCTTCCATTGTCACAGTGAAAAGCCCTTGTCCATATTTATTATAGACATGTCTGGCATGAGTGGGCACAACATGGCCGATAGTCCATATAGTGGGATTTACTGAGGTAGGCAACAATAGTGCATTGGCACGGTAGTACTCTTGTGCTAAAGACTGAAGTTGCTCAAGATGAGTTTCTTTCACTTCAAATCTATTGATGATCGAGCACAAATCCCTCAGTCTCAGCCCAACATAAGCCAGGGCTAGTACAGTCTGCTTTTGTTTTTGACTGTCCCCTTCCTGCCTAGCAAAGTTGTGACAAAACAAACGTGACTCTTTGCCAGTGAAACGGTATTGCAAATCCCCTTGCCTACCCTGTGTCTCATCAAACCACTTCCTTACCTTTTTGGCTAGACGACCAGCCTTTATTTCACATTTAAGGGCAGTAACCAGTCTTCCCAAACAGCAATCCGTGGGAACCTCTGAAAAAGTTTTGCACATTGTTGGAATGTTGGATTTTGCTACTGCTTCCTTCAAAACCACCTTAAGAAAGTACCCCCAAGCATTGTTCTTTAAGTGGAGTGGTTCTAGAAATTCTTGGCGGCTCTTTTGTCGGGCTATAAATTCAGTAACCTTAGACCTTTTCTGTTTTAGGGGCAAAGCTTTTGCATCCAGTGAGGCCTTAAAAGAATTTACAGCTTGTACAACCTTAGTTCTATTGCCATGATCCCAGGGTTTCCATTTACACAGAGGACCAGACCCAAATGTACCCTTTAAATCAGTACAGTCATTTGTGCTCACATTTGCAAAGGATGAAAAGTATGTGGCAGAATTACTGAGCTCTCCACCAAGCATTGCTAACATTTTCATGTCATTTGGGAGCTCTTCAAAATGAAATCTTACATGCAAACCATTAATTTCAAATATAGTACTCTCTAAATCTACTATTTGTTTACATACAGAATTGATGTACCTATTTACAACAAGTGAGGTCTCCTCTACGTTACTCCCAAATACTAAAAAATTATCACTGCTGGATGCCACTTTCTTTCCGGTATTCAGAAAACTGACTAGAAATGAACAAGCAGATTCATTTTTACCAAAAGGACATCCATCCCCCCCAAATGCAACAAGAAATGTACCTCCTGTTTTCCCGAACCATTTAAGAGCACCTTTATCTGTCTTTTGCATGTTCAGGTAGAATGTTGCTAACCGTGCCAAATACTCTCGCAGGTCTCTAAAGCACCCATTAACATTTTCATCATCTATGGCAGAGGAGAATTGTTCCTCAAGAGAATAAACCTTTCCTATATCAATATTTCTAATTTCCTTGACAAGAGAATTGTAAGTAAGAAGTTTTGGTATAGGACAATTTGGCATAAACTTGATAGCTGTTTTACCACCTCTCTTTGTATTGCTGGACTTCATTGAAGATGCCAGCCTGACAGCTTGGTATTTCCTTTTCCCCATCACCCCAGAAGTATAGTAAGTAGCTATGCTACGCAGAACATTATCTCTTGAGCATTCAAATACTGCCATTTCCTTTTGTTTACATTTTTTCATAATGTCATTTGTAACTTTCCTATTTGACAATACATAGTCACCCAGAACACTTGTCTTACATTTTTTTGCAATGGTGTAGTAAAGGCCATCCATTGCAGGTCTTTTGTTGGACTTGGTTCCTCCATGTATTTTCATTGCTGCTTGGAATGTCTCTGTGCATCTACGATGTGCTGTCTGAGGCGACACGATGGTTGTTGGTGGACGTAGACGTGTTACTGTTAAAAAAATAAAGCCAAATGATTCCTCTGATTTTTTTCATACCCTAATTTACAAGAAGAAGATACTTCTTAGCCAGGGTAACTTTTACAGTTACAGAAACTGATATCCTTAGAGACCCTAGATAAAAACTAGAAACTAAACATGACAACAATTATAAAAATATAATAACATGTTTAAAATACTTTAAACCAGTCCTAACTAAGCCAATAAAAAAAATATTCAAAAAAATAACAAATGAAATTTTATAGCAGATAGATCTCATGAACCTGTCCCAAGAAGTGACAACAGGGGAGACATAGGCATTCATTCCTGATTTTAAAACAGGATTATGACCCAGCCATCTCTCTTACATAAAATTAAATCTGGTAAAAACTGAGGAAACTGCTAAGTGCATAATAAGTAACTAGTAAATATAAAATTAAA
>JAEMPF020013354.1:7500-13569 GCA_022496165.2 Catalaphyllia jardinei | reverse complement strand
AAACTTTTATATCTTCATCATGATGATTATCCTTTTCATAAAAAGGTTGATATTTTGCAACTCCCTTGAAGTAAAATAGCTTCCAATAACTATGCAATTCTGCAAATGATTTCTGCCGAATACATTCCATCCTTTGGCAGGTCTCTGTGTAAACACACGAGTTCTTTTGTGGAATTCGAACACGCCAGAATCGAGCTGTCATCTTGGAACGATCCTGAGAAAGGAATATGCTATAACCCATGATGCTATGCTCTGAAACGCGCGGGTGATTTGAACGGTCGAACCAGGGCGGAAAAGGGCCGGGCGGTGAAACGGGCAGTCCGCTCTTGGGCCAATGTGTGATGCGGAGAAGGACTGGCACGAGCGCTCCCTCCGCGCTTCCAGTACAATTAATGGCTGCCAATAATCCCCTCTCGACAAACCGGAAATGACATTTTCTTTCTTTATTTTAAAGCCACCAGTGACGTCTTTTTAAAGGCCACTTTGATATTTTTGGCCCAGAACTCAATACTATTTTGTCTGTTGGAACATCACTTAAGTATCTTCGTCGTAAGCTGCTCAAATTTGGGTGAAATAAGACAGTGTCGAATGCAGGAATGTCCCGCTTATCATGACCAAGCTGTGCTCCGCTGCTTATTTTAAGAGTACTCCACATTACTCCAGTCCAAATTTTATATAAGTTGAAGATCGAAAGCTTTTACATAACATAGCACAAAATCAGATTGATATATTTTGATATAGCAGCGTTTCAAAACTTCAAAGTTTCCCTACTCTTGCCACACGTTTGCTAGTATTTTGTAAACCAATGACCCTAAATATTACTTCACTTTTCCACGCCCATGGTCACGTGACGGATAAAAGAAAACTCTAAATTTTTCTACGTGCTACACAATTTGTGTATTTAATCAGTGGTTTTATAATTTCTATTCATTTTTGTATCCTGCAAAGCATGGGTTTCTTTTCATTTTGAAAAATATTCTTTTTAAGGAGATAAACGATATTGAAATACCCATATCATTTTTAAACAAAATGTTTGTAAAAAAAAAATGCTTAGCTTTATTCTGTATTTTGGGGTGAACTGTGCCACATAAAAGACCGCCGGAAATTTAGCGTTTTTGCCCAACCGGAAGTCAGATCCTTTACACATGGGCAGTTGATCTGACAACAGAAAGCGCGAGGTGAACACTTTCGATCACGCACTTATAAGTAGAGCGGTGAAACGAGCAAAAAGGTGTGATGCAGTAGATTTAGGTCTTTAAACAAGGAGATTTTACTTATTCGAAAGAAATTACACGAAACTCCCTTCTATGTGAATCAGCAACTTTTTGGTTGCATTTTTTGTTCTGAGGCAATAGCAAAAAGTGAGTTTTTCAGGGATGAAAATAGGACTTTCGGGCTATGAATGAGTAAGATCTTCTCGCGCTAGTTGTGCGCGTAAGCTCTTGATTTATGAATAAAGTTTATGCAAAAAAGTTCTTCTCTCTGGTATCCAGTTAATTTGTGAGTTTCTCAGAACAATGCTTAATCATAACTAATTACTGCTTTCGATAGTTTCTTATACTTTCAACCTCTTTCTCGAGTTTGCAGAAGTTTTGAAAGGAAAATCTGACGCGTACAAGTAGCTAATTTGCACAGATGAGCGGGTGCACTTTCATGTCCCAGTCGGTGTCAAAAACTTGACTGACAAAATATTTTTTCGCCATCTTTTGTGCTGAGATGCTGCAACAGTTTTCGCCAACGCTATAAGGCTACTAAGATCATTTGGGTTTCTTCAGCAAAGGGAAATTTTATACTGGGAAAATAAATTAGACCAGGAGTCTAGAGAACTCAAACAACAAAATCAAAATTGTTCTATTTGGGTTGAACTGTTGGTCAAAGAAAGCGATATCGTAACTTTGCTCTGTCTTCCGATATTTCCACCTAAACTTTCTCTTCTCTATTTTCCTTCCCGACATTTTTTTTTTGGTTTTGTTCTTTTTAAAGTTTTAAAACGACTATAATTGAAACAATTAGGAGATTGTGATCAAATTTTCCCGGTGAGCGAGTGGGTTTTCTGGTCAGCTCACGACATCGTGACGTCAGTCACCGGAAGTGACATTTCACTTCCTTAGCAGCGCGCGAAAATCCGTCTGCGGGCCCTTGAATGGTGAAACTGAGCAAAACCTATTATGTTAACTACATGTACATGTACGTTGCTGTGTTTTTGTTCACGTTGTTGAAGTACAAACGCTTGAAGTATACATTTATAAACAGAACTACATTAGTACATCGTTTAAAAGCTAAATGAGAATCAATTCACAATACTGTCAGTATAATTTCTATCATAAGCTGTTGCTTCTGAAAGGAAATAGACAGCATTCTTCAGGGAAAAAAAATTCCACGAGACCAAAAACACGAGACTGGGAATGATTGTGAATTTGAATTTTCTAAAAGTCTAGTTGAGGTTATTAATGTTGGGAATTAAGCCATTGTATTTTGTTGCAGTAATTATAATATTTAAATTGCTGTTAATGTCTTGTTTTTCCATATTTTCGTTATGATGCAGGGGCCAGTTCCTGAAAGGAGGAATAAATTATAACAGTTATTCCAGGGATAAATCTGCTATTATAGGAATAACTATACCAGGAGTAAAAATAAGTTCCCGGACGAACTATTTATCCTTGGAATTTCTATTCCAGGGATAAGTTTGCTACTCTAGGAATAAATCTTCCAGCAAAGGGGATTCCCACCTGACAAACAGGTTTGGCGGGAAATTAAGTGCAATGCGCGCGGGCTGCCTTGTGTTAAAGCACTGCGAAGGGAGTGAAGGACGAAATTTTTCTGCATCTGTGTAAACATGGGGCGCTTACCATTCGAACAAATATTCCGGGGCGAATTTCCGGAAATTTCCATGAGCAAATGGTACAGTCTTTTTTCCAGCGCATGGAAGACGATAATTGTTCGCTTGGATTATTTCAATGACTTCTAGGTTTAAATCACAAATATAGAAGCAAACAGAACATAGTGATAAGTCCACATCATGACTTTTATAGACCCCAGCAGCAGGGATCCGGACTTTACACAAACCACAACGGCAGCGAAAACGCTGCAAAACAAGGGGTTTAATGAGTACATACATACATACATACATACTTTATTTGATAAGTAGGTTGTGTTAAAGGCAGCCAAAGGGCTGATGTGGACCTACTATACTAAACATTAAGAATTACATTTATAAAAGTTGCAATAATAACTTAGAACTAATGTATGCAAATAATACGGTATTCACTAAGACTAACATATAAATCTAAAAGTAAAAGTACAATGGTTCTGAACGCGTTATAAATCTTTGTACATTTCCCAGCCAACCTATGCAAAACAAACAAGTACACCACGGGGAATTTAGCTGTAGCTAGCATTTATCGACATATAAATAGAAAGGTTCTAAAGTGTTTCTTTTATTGAATGCGAGTCGCCGTAATCCTTGCGTGAGATGTCCAACTCGCTGTGATCAGGGCCAAAAGAACTAGCTAACACTGAGAAGAAAATTGGGAATTTGCATGAATTCCGAAAAAGAGGACAACCTCGTGAGGCATACCCAAATTTTCCAAAAAAAATTTCCTGGAAATTTCCGTTGCATTTGACTTTCATTCCGGAATTTCCCGGATTTTCGGTTAAATGGTTCGCTTTTCGGAAATTCAACAACTTCCGGATTTTTCTGGAACTTTTCTCAGGAAATTTCCCTACCATTTGTCCCCGTTTCGAAAACTTCGAAATTTTGGGTCGAATAGTAAGCGTCCATGAACTCGGAAGAGCATCCCGGAAACAGTACAGAAAAAAGAAAGAGGAAACCAAATTTTACTACCCGAGAGTTGACAATAATTACAGAAAACGTGGAGGCAAATGGAGGCATCTTGCAAAGCAAGTTTACCTACAATGTGAGTAATAACCTAAGGAGACTTCCAGATAAAAAGGACAGGGGTGCTCGTAATATCTTTTGGGTGTTAAAAAACCTCTTTTGGGACCTCCAAGGGTGTTTAGCCTCAAGGTCCACAGCAGGAGCTTTTACAGCCATCTTGTTTTCCCAGATTTATCCCTGGAATAGCGATTTATTACTACCTCGCAAGGTGTAATAAATTTATCCCAGATTTATTCCCTGAATAGCGCTATTTCTTCTTTCAGGAACAGAATTTGTTCTGGGGATAAAGTTATCCCTGAAATAAGGCACATTTATCCCTGGGAGTTATTCCTCCTTTCAGGAACCGGCCCCTGCTTTTTGTGTATTATTTTGGCAATATCTTTAATCTCACTGTTCACGCAGTGGCTATAATTATGTTGCTCTGTGCTCTATTACAACAGAGAAATGTGATTTAACCCTTTATTCCCTAAGGCGAACGGCAGTTTTTCTCAAATCTGCAAATAAAGACACTCTACCTGTGTACAATATACCATTTGAAAGCCACTGATCAGCTTTTTTAAGAACTGACGTCAGCAGCTATGAAGGAGGTAGATAGCTTGAGAGAAACTGCTCTAAAATGCAAAAATGAACGACTTAAAAAATGTATCAGCCTTCTACTAGTACTATATTAGTTATACCCCTAAACTATAGCTTATTTAGCAGCTCTTAGTGCATATCTTCGTGTTAAACAAGTCTTGCTTTTTTTGGCATCGCCAAAAAGCAAAACTAAAAGCTTTTAAGACTTTAATGAGCAGATTTTCACACAACAATTTTCCTGGCAAAAATTCGTAGAAATCTATCAAATATTCAGAAAGGTGTGATGTTGTGTGCCAATTGGAGTAAAGGGTTAAGAGTGAAGAGATGTGTGATTCAGCCAAAGTCACACACATCTTTCACACATTTTTCACACTGTGTATCGCACATTGTAGAAGTGTGATGGTAGAAGTGTGACTTTAGTGTGATTCACGCTTCTTATAAAAAAAGTTACAAGTGCGAATTAAAGTGTGGTTACACATGTCGTGTGATCACACGTGTGATCACTCTTGGAATCACACTAGCGATCACACATTTATTTTTGCATGGGCTGAGGAATATTTTTGCATATTTTGTTTCGAAATGCCATTCTGTACTTTCCAGGGCTAAAATATATAAGATATAAACACTACAGCCCGTTTACCAGGCCAGTCCACCTGACTGGACTGGCTCGCCTCATAAACAGGCCCTGAGTTCATTATTACTTGTAACCCCGCGGCTTGGAAATTTGTTTTTCCTTCGCTGGAAACACTTGCTATGGTGGCTATGCGCTGGTATTCAATAGAGGGCAAAATATTGCAATTTAGAGCAAAACCAAACAATTGCGGAATCAAGATAATTGGTCTGGATCACAACCTTCCAATACAGAGTCACAAGATTTGCCAAATAGTCCTTTAATTCAGACGAAACTATGTGTTGCTTCAAGGTTGGGTACTCCTCCTTTTATTCTGCATGGCAAAAAAACGCATTGTCTCTGCTTTCCACCATTTCAAAACAAGGTTATTTTTTGTCACTACGTTAGTTTCTTTAATCTCGAGACCTATGCTCTACGTGCCTGGTTTGATATGAAATATACACCTTAATTCTGGTTTTGTTAGGGGGAAGCTGATCCATGTTTAAGAGAGTTTTAAGTACCTATTCTCCTCCTCTTACTGTCAATTGGCATTCTGGGCTGGTTTTGAAACTCGCTTCTAAAGGCGGTGTTAAAAAAGCCATTTCTCTTACAATTTTGTGTGGTAATTTTGTTGCAACGACAAGCTACCGCTGCGCGACAAGTTGGCTGAACAAAGATGGCCAAGTGTTTTTTTTTTTTGCAAGCTCTGTCATTCACTTTCCAATCTTCGTACCTGTTCTTACTGTCGTATTCTGTTTGTGTGCAATGTCTAAAGACGGTCTGTGTGAAACGCAGACTGCAGACTGCAGGCCGGGGGTAAAATGCAGACTGAGGGTAAAAAACAGACTGCAGACTGCAGACCAAGGGTAAAATGCGCAGACTTAGGGTAAAATTAAATATTATTAATGATAAAATCCGGATAACTGATAAAGACTTGAGAGTGCTCGTTCACGTACCCGTAATTTTTTTTCCAAAATCCGGAACC
>JAEMPF020013353.1:1186-11186 GCA_022496165.2 Catalaphyllia jardinei | reverse complement strand
TTGTTAAAGACTCAAGTGCTAGGAGGGAAGGCTGAGAAGTGACTTCTGCAGAGGTGGAGGGTAGGGAAGGGATCTGAAAATTTACTTCAAATCTATCTTTCCCAGCGTAACATACAGTATTTCAGTATGGGGGAAATTTCTCACCCCCTGGCCTGCAATGAATTCTCTGGACTCTATCAACAACCTTCAACCATTGCTGGGCTGATCACATCTGTGTCATTGAATTGATTGGCCACCCCTGTCTTACTTTTGCAAAAAGTCTGTACTTATGTTAATGCATAAAATGTACTTTGAAACTTCATGCCAATCTGTTTGAGAACTTTACTCTAAAAATGAAACTTCTAGGTCAACTCAATTTCCCAATCAATTTACAGTCAAACTAAGTGAAGCATACCCCTCAAGATTGCATTAATGGACTGATTATTTGAAATTTGAACCCGCTAGTCGTTTTAAGAATGCAATAATGAATTGATTATTCAAATATTGAACTCGCTCGCTCGATCGAAGCCAGCTGCAACAGTCACAAACAGAGTATAATTTAAATTTTTGAGGTCATAACTAGGGTGCTGAAAATCTTAGATTTTGGTCATAAATAGGGTAAGGGTTTTGGGAAGAAGGTAGCACATCTCTACTAAATTTCTATAGGAGTACCCCTGGCTTTTGACAGACATCAATAACAGCAGTTCTAAAAAAACTTTGAGTTACATTTTGAGCCACAATGCAGTTATTTATAAAATATAACAACCCTGCTTAAGTTGAGTTAGTGCTTTTTGTGAATATTTTAACACACTTGTAACTTCAACAGTGGAAACTGAATTATTAAACTTTCTAAAACTTCCGTTTATTACAGGCAATTTTCATATGTCTTTTATTGACAATTTTTCATTTAATTTATCAACTTGCAGATGACTGCACATGTATCTAAGATCTGTTCCAGGAGTGTGGATCGTATTGGATGTGGATTTTCAGTCACAGTCTTAACAAGGTGCACAGGTGGTAAAGATAAACTCTTTCAGGACAGCATCAGGATGACACTCCAAACTGGAAATACAACATTACATCTAGTGTTTCCCATTGCTGTAAGTCTTCAGCAGCCTTGTTGCCTCATTATGTTAAATGAATGGTGCCTGTCCCCCTTCCTTCTTACAATGTGGGGTTTGGTTAACACAGGATTATTGTATGTCCTGCTTTTTGGACGAAAACAACATCTATTGGGTGGAGGGTAGAGAGGCAGGTGACTTTGATGTGGTTTAGCACAACACATTGAAAAACTGTCTCAACAGTTTTGTCTGGGGTTCTAACTATATAGCCAGCAGAGAAGTGTTCATGTGCTGCTAGGCAAAACACTGTACTCCCACAGAACCTACTAGTCTCTCCACCAGGAGAATAAATGAGTACTGCCACAATGGCAGCACAACATTAAAATGTTACAGGGCAACCATAGGCTTCATGTCACAAAAACCAGAATTCAATGCTAAGCACCAATGAGCCATTCATGTCCTCCATACTTGATGAGAATGGAGTTTATATCTTTTGATTAAACTATGCTGGCGAAGAAAGAACCTGTGCTGATTCAAACTTATGTAACTGAAACTTTACATGGAAAGAAAGTTAACTGTTTTAGTGTTTCCTATATTTTATCAGGTAAAATTTGGTGGGGCTGTTTTACTCATTTCTTGACATTTCCACAGAAACCAAGATTGTTGGTCTTCCCAACTTAGAGTATTTTCAGTGTGAATAATTTTTGGGTTGACTTTGGAATCTTATTTTGTAATATTTTCAAGTTTTCTTTATCATTTTTGGCAGAGTTTTTCTATTTTCACACAAATGTGTCACATAGCTGACACATGAAACAATAACTAATTTCTGGATGTTTACATACACATTCATTATTCTTTAATGTTTCTCTTATAGTACTATGAAGCAAATGTATCACCTTGGCTTTACGATTCAAAAGCAGGTAATCTAAATACAGTGGAAACTCTCGTAAGTGGAAAACTTTGGCACGAGAAAAAAGGTGTCAGTAACTCTAACTGGCCACTTATGAGATTGGTTCCTGTAAGTGTCTTCTAGACAGAGGGGCCTGCATAGCAGGCATTTCCAAAGTGCATGTAAAGGAAACAAAACTGCAAATGAGTGCAAAAAATAAGGAGCTGGGGGAGGGGGTGAGGCAACCAAAGGAAAGAGGTTGTTCTGGACTTTTTGCTGGTCCTTTTTGTGTGTCACACTTCATCTGTGGATACAAAATACCTTTTTGACTGGTATAGTTTTACAACTTTTCAGTCGTATCTTTAGCTACTGAACAGTTAATTTATAACATCACTAACCATGCCTATTAGTTTGTTGTAAAGTTCACATTTCAGGAATCTGGCCATTGAGATACCTCTCTGACGTAGAAAATTATTTATGTGAAGATTTTCCCTGCAGTTAAGTTTAATGAAGTACATTAGAACACAGCCCTAAGAAAATATGTGCACTGATTGGTTAAAAATCATGTTTCTATAACTTAATGGAGACGCAGAACTAGCAAGGGCTGTTGATGCAATGAAAGAATGCTGTGTGAACACTCGCCTATAGCTCGTGTTCCCACAGCATTTCTTGTTCTCCCAAATTTTTCACTAGTGTTTCTATAACTCAATAGAAACACGGTACAAGTTTTCTATTAATTTTCTTAAAAACTTGACATTAATATTCCTTCACAATAGCCATATTATTCTCACACATTTTTTTAATTTTTACCGAGAGCACAATGCCAACTAGCTCATGTGGTACTCAACTGTGCCCCTTTGATTTTGAACACATTCTACCCAAATCTAAGTCAAAAGAATACCAAGTAGTATGAGCAATTACTTCCTTGAGCTCATAGTAAAGGGTCAAAGAATTCTGGGAATTCCTTCAGATGGCCTAAACTGATTATTCTTTATATGAAGTTACAGCAATGCCCAAAGAAGACAGGGAAGTGTTGCGCTCATGTCATGTGTCACTTCTGGAAAATATCGGCGATGTGATCTCCCTGTGCGAGCATCTTTATCAACACAAGATCCTTGATGGCGATGA
The DNA here is from genome assembly GCA_022496165.2 of Catalaphyllia jardinei. NCBI lineage: Eukaryota > Metazoa > Cnidaria > Anthozoa > Scleractinia > Caryophylliidae > Catalaphyllia > Catalaphyllia jardinei. Next base: position 8,129 of record JAEMPF020013353.1, on the reverse strand, counting down.
TTTGGACGAGATTAGGAACATCCCAAGGAAAAAAGATCGTAATGCTTATGTGCTGCGCACAATTCAGACAAGAGGAAACATTTTGGACCTTGTCATTGAAATAATGCGAGGTAAACGGGAAAATCAAGAAGCAGCTGCCATCTTGCAGAGAAAAAGATTCCAGGCGAATGACATGTAATGAGCATTTATGACTGACTAGAGTTGAACATATTCTGATAACATTAGGTTATCTTATAATCCTGAATGTTTGCCCTTAGTTAGAATGCCAGAAATGGAAAAAAGCATGTCACAAAAAAAATCAAAATGGCCAACTATGAAGTCCCAGTGGCATTGAATGAGGTTTTATAACAGTTTGAATTTTAAAAAAACTAAGATTTATATGGAAAAAGTTGTTGGAGAGCAAGGCCTTTCTCTCTAGCAATGTATTCTATAGATGTACTTTAAATTTTGCAAAAATTCAAACTTATGTACAAAGTTACTCTTCAATGCTAGGAATAACATGGCCATTTTGGCATTTGATATGCTCTTTCCATTTCTGGCATTCTTTAATTTGTAGCCCATGATGTATAATATTTTTAGGAAAATTGTGGTCACGTGACCCCAGCTGCAAAGGGCCCATAGCAGTGCCCCTGATCCCTTTTGCTAGAGGAATAGGAGTTAAGTCCTGGCACTGATGAGTCATCTGGCTCCTCCAATTGTAGGATTAGAACAGTATGAAGCAATGGGCAAGCTTAAGCAGTTAAAAGGTGACGTCTGCTACATTGTTTGTTAATGTCTTTGCTAATTCATTATCGAAAGTACTCATAAACACAGTTGGTCACATGCTCTAGATATCTAATTTTATCAAGCAGCACGGACAGCACAATGGTCAGAGCACTCACCCAAACTGCCCTAGTGTCATATGTGGGATTTAAATTATTGGGTCTTGCCCTACTCAGAGGGTCTTTCTCCAGAAACTCTGGTTTTCCTCCCTCCTTAAAGGCCAAGGAGGAGGAGGGAAAGGCTAAAGACTTATTGGAGCTAACTGCCCTGAAGAGCTAGACACATTCAAAAATTATATTCTGCATTAATTGTTTTGAGAAATTAATTGAAGATTTATTATGGCCACATCAACTTTAGTAGGAGTTAACTTTAGAAACAAATATCTGGAACCATAAACATCCTGATGGCTGTAGTGCAAGCCCACAAAATAGTTCAGGTAAATCTTACTACCTTTATGGAACTATTCATAAGGCCTGGTAAGCTCAGTTGGTAGAGCGCCAGACTGCCATGAGGGAGGTTGAGGGTTTAAGTTCCAGACCGGACCAACATTCAGGGTCTTAACTGAGGAGAAGGTGCTGCCTTTGTAATTATATCTGCAAATGGTTAGATGTTCAGGTCTTCTCAGATAAGGACTATAAACCGTAGGCCCCGTCTCCTGCATCTTCGATGTTATGGTTATCAGGGGATGTAAAAGAACCCACACGCTTATTGAAATGAGCAGGGCATGAAGTTCCTGGTGTTGTGGTCTGGTCTTTGTTGTTATACTGAGGGTTGGGGTGGGAAATGCTCAGAGATATTAGTTACAATGAAGCTACTCTACAATCTGAGGGTAAATAAAGTATTCACTTCACTCCCATGTATAAAGCCAAGAGGATGAAAGCTAGCCAATTTGCCATATCTAATATGCTTTTTTGGTAGTTTATTGCAATTGTGTGTTTCTCTGCAAAAATGTGGCAGGTACAGTGGCCTCATGGATAGCTAGTGCACTTGGCTCTGGAGCAAGTGGTCCAGGTTCTAGCCGTGGGACATTGTTGTATTCTTGGGCAAGACACTTTACTCTCACAGTGCCTCTCCCCTAAAAAATGTATAAATGGGTAACTCTGCGATGGACTAGCATCCCATCCAGGACATATACCATGAAGTGTTGTCAAAATGACAAGCCCAAGGCATATTAATGCACACTTGCAAGATATGTAAAAATGACTGTTAGATATTAATTAGTTAATCATACATTGAGCTTCTTTGTTGCAAATCGGGTCCAACAATCATTGTATTACCTCACTCAAAAACAGACTATTTGCCTTTCAATATTCATTCAAAACATTTGATAGGAGTTAATTGCAATAAATAACTAAAATTAAACATAGCACTCATTTTATGTAGATTCCCATTGTTCGAACAATAACAAGTAGAAAAACAAGTAATCTTTAATTTATCTTATTACATTGTATTCTGTACTTAAAACATGTAAACATGATTGAGTTATATAAGAGTTCTTAAAAAAACTAATAAAACTTAATTCACCTTGAATAGTCCTAGGCCTGCAGATGCAAATTATATCCACATTAAGCCATTACTAAATCCATACTTAGCTACGGTATGTTAATAAATCATGCACCAGTGTTCCAGATAAGTGAGGGGTCTCAGGTCACCTACATGACCTGACAAAATGATAGAAAATTAATAATGATTTGGTGGAAATAGTGGGAATTGACCCGTTGCAATTGGTTATTGATACCCAGCCTTGAAAACGTATCTGGAACCCTGATGCACAATGAGATCATCCTTCTAAAGAGTGCAAAAGTGAAGTCTTGCTTTATTACAGTCAGTTAACTATAGGTTAACAATAAATCTGTCACTAGCGTCTTGCACTTCCACTTGTTCCAGGCCAGTTTTAACACTCACCACACCATTGAGAGAATTCCCCAGAAACCTCTTAGAAAGGAACACAGGAATGCATTATCAGTTTGATGAAGTACAATTACATGAACAAATAATAAGTCACCAAAGACAAACATGTTGTGTTTTGACTTCCATACAACAGGGCATGCTTAAATGTGCAATAGCTACAATGCACACACACAAAAAAACAGATTGAGCTGAAATGCAAGTGAGCCAGATTATTGTTATAAAAATTATGACCTTAAAATGGCCATCAAACATGTGAACTATGGAAGTACAAAAGAGTCTCACTATAAATAAAAGCATTAATTTTCTTTATTAATGTTATTAATTTATGAATACCTTTTTTAGTGAAGTAGTTGCATACATAACAGTCTCTATGGATGACCCATGCGTCAAAGCCATTACAACAAAAAAGCCACTATTCCTTGTCTTGTCAGAGGGATGAAACACCAGATCACATTGAGGAATGATGTTGAATGAGTTCCTTAGTGACTTGTGACTAAGGTACTAGAAATAAATATTAAAAAGTTAATTAGGCTTCAGTTTACACTATGACAAATGAAACAAAATTTTTAACTATCTTTTATTAAAATAAAGAAAGATGCAAGACCATAAGCTCAGTCATTTTGGTGCTCAGTCATGGTGTTTGATCATCATATACAATTAGTATAGGTAATCATACGGTTTCGAGTTCAATTTGGAATTAATTTGCACGAGTGAGTTTTTCAAAAAGCTGAAATTGCACGAGCCGCTTCGGCGAGTGCAATTTCAGGTTTTTGAAAAACTCACAAGTGCAAATTAATTTCAAATTGAACGAGAAAAACCGTATTATTACTTATTAATAATACAAACGTGTAAAACTTTGCACGGAAAAAGTGCCGAAAGATGTTTCTTGACTTGTCTGTGACAAACTCAAAAAAATTGTTAAGTCACACTTGAAACCATTTTAAATGCTCTACAGTGTTTCAAATCTGCCAACAAGGTTTCACAGAACAATCAAGACAATCTTATTATAGATGCTTATGATGAATGAAGGGCTTTTGTAGTAAGGATCTTGTCCTGTTTTAACTCAGAAAATTACATTTATTTAGTTGGTACCTTTGAATATTTCGCTTTTAACAGTGGTTCTTTCTTGAATAAGGTAGGTAAGCAAAATGAAATATATTGCTTTTATGATGAACAAAAGGTCTAACCAAAAGTTAAAAAGTAAGCTAGCTAAGCAATACCATTGGGGCAGCCTTATCTAGGTGCCAGCCTGTAACATCTTTTATAGTAATCTCAACATCCTCTTTACTGGTAACAGAGAAGTCAAGGGATTCAATCGATGACATCATTTTCCCTCCTTTTTTATGCTCAATTGCCATCAATGTCTGTTAAAATAAAAAGGTGTTGATTAAAGAACATTTGCATTCCATGTTTGTACATGCAATGAATTAGACCCTTTGATAATAAAGCTTACCTTTTTGAAAAACAAGACCATTATTGAATAAAGTCTTATTTTATAATCAACAACTTGTAAAACATACCTCAAAGGACCATTCACAATCATCAAAACAGTACAGTCTCATAACAAGGTCTTCACCAACTCTTGTATCCGAGCAGAATGCTGCAACCTTCATTCTCTTGAATACTGACAGAGAAGACTTATCAAACCTCCCAACAACTTTAAATGTTGACAGATGATCTGTCTTAAATCTCAGATGGTTGCTTTTGCAGACAATATTCTTTATTCCTTGGCTTGTGAAATTTTCACTTTGGCTTACAGTTACCCATTTATTGTTTTGGTACTCCTTCAGAGTGATATTCCATTTTTGGCCAGTTAAAACCACGTTTGCAACATGAGGTATCCGGACTTCAAGTTGCCCATTCAACTTCGAGACACTTGAAATTAACATTATTCCTGGGCTAAGTAGCAATTCATCCTCTTCTAGAAGGCCTGACTGTTCTGATTCAGAGCTTGCTTGTATGGCCAAATCATTTGGCACAGCACATTGTTCACTGGGTGTAAAGCTATCAACACCAATGACTTCTACTCCTGTCTTTTCAGATACTACATGACCAGCACTATGTTGTACTGGATAGTCCCACAATGCTGTATTCTTCTTGGCTATTGGAAAAAAATACCAATACAAAATCAACATTTAATGATAACTCTATGTTTATATAGACCGAGTATATGTATATGCTTTGTGAAGGACTGTCTGAGCATGAGTAGAATGGTCAAGATTTTAGAACACTTGCATTATTCTAAGGTTCATAGTCACTAGAGAATGCCATAGCACAAACCACTGCAAAGTCAAATACCAACAACCCATAAACCATTACTGGTGAACTTCAAAATGATATGCCATATGTAAAAGATTACATAGTTTGTCACAGGCCTCTGACTTTCATCAAGCCCATTTCTGGCTTCGACACCGATTCAGTCACTGTGTCAGATGATCTAAACCTCTGAGCTACTGGAAGCTTTTAGCAAGTTAGGTCATTTACGTAACAACAACAACAAATAATCTAGCCTCAAACATTACAGTCTAAGAAAAGGAAAAACAGATCCAATATTTTGTGATACCTAGAATTCGAGACAACAATATGGATTACTTATTTGGCTATTCAGTTGTAGGATAGGCTACTTTGCAAGATGGTACCATTTGACTACAACTACCAAAATCCTTCAATTTTTTTCTTATGCTGAAAAGGGAATTTGTATTATTCTAAGGTTATAAAGGTAAAGGTAAAATCTTTATTTTGACCAGTATTTCCTTCAGGCCTAAATTAATCTACATGTAACTACCTAACTAACACCACAATAAAATAAAGAAAAGCTGAGTATAAAAGCAAAATACAACTTACATAAGACTACTATCAAAATCATAATTTTCCAACTTTGATTTAAATTCATTTAGGGCGGGCGACTGTGAAATATCCAAGGGTAGACTACTCCATAGTACTGCTCCACTATAGAGCAGACTTCTACAATAATCAGTATGAGGCTGTGTGGGATGGCAAGGGAACAGTCACTATCTCTTAGGTTATAGGTTAAGGTATCAGAACGGAAGACAAAGATATTCAGGGACAATGTTATTAATTTTACAATCTTAACATCATTATTGATTTATCAAGAAGGTGTTGATGGTCCAGTTTAACCCAGTTTACCATCTGCAACAATAATTATTCATCAGTGCTACAGTTGTAATTTGAAAAAGCTATAATGTGTGCAGCACGATAATTATTGTAGTTTTTGTAACTTTGAGAAAGACGCTTTGAGCAGGATCCCCACACTGAGCTGCAGTAATCAAGTTGAGGTTGCACTAATGAATTGAAAATGGAAAGTAGCCTTATATAGGACTGAATACCTGATTGGCTGTTCCGAAATTCAACAGGGAACTGGGGCAAGTTTCAAATTTTAACAAATCAATTAACTGACAACCACGTGAAAGGAGGGGGGTGAATAGGGGTATGTAAATCCGCCGATCCGTCAAAATTAATGGCTGAATCCGTCGATCCGCTCAAAAATTAAACTTAATCCGAATTCGCAAATTGTTTTCTGCGTTCATGGCACGCCATCCTCGGAGACCCATGGGCAGTTAGTGGGGGCGGGAAAAACTTTATTTGGGCCGAATTTTTTTCTCGCCCGTTTAGACCTTTTCCCGCCCCCATTAACTGCCCCTGGGTCTACGCGCGATACAAAGCGACTTCAGTTGTTGGAGTTGCCTTGCATGATATTGTGTAACCAACGTCTCTATCAAAACAAAATCTTGCAGATACGAGAAAAAAGAGTAGACTTGAATTATCGCCAATGCCATACTCAGTTTCGGAACTTTACTAGACTTTTCGTTGTGTCGGAATCTACTTGGCAGCGAAATTCATTCTTTTGTATGAAGTCGTCACCTTTGTCTCCTTCGTTGTAAAAGAATGCAACGCATTCTATCGTTTTCAACTCCATGACACTGACCATTACTTCTCTTTACACTGCAACACAACGTAGACACGATGTGAAGTATATATGAACAGGAGCCCATCACCCAGAGCCTGCAACTTCCATACAGAGTCTGTGAAACGGCGTTTTCACAAGTAGAGTTATTTTTAAACCATGAATGTTGTGCCGCGTAGCACTATGAACACAAATAATGGAACAGAGAATTAACTCTCAAGTGTAAATTTAAGTGCTAATTTAACCCACGAATACCCAATGGGCGTTAGCCCTAGTAAAGGGAATCAGGGAACCACACGAGGTAAAGAAAAAATATTTTGACCTCGGTGGGAATCGAACCCACGA
>JAEMPF020013350.1:0-12731 GCA_022496165.2 Catalaphyllia jardinei | reverse complement strand
AGAAAATTAAGAAAATTATTTATGAAAATTATTTATGAAAATTTTTAATATTCTTGTGTCCATATACATAGCTTGTTATTCCATCCTCATGTATATATCTTTTGTCATCAAAACAGCTGAGTGATACTTTATTGATTTCATAGCTACCAAGCTTATGGTTCTCACTTCTAATTGTTTTCATTTTGTGAAACATTTGTTTATTATTGAAGAGCGTGTCTTTGTAATTTTCATGTGTGATGTTTTTCTTGATGACATTCTTTTCAATTCCCTTAGCAGTCTTCCCTCCTTTCTGATCATCTTTAATATAGCTATACATTTTGGATCGTAGACCGACGAATTCATTAATGGGGACTCCTGCTGCTTCATCTTTGAATTTTCCGATTACTTTTTTATTTGTCTTATCAAAATACGGCGAACTCTCAGAGTAATCACTATTATCAAACCTATGCTTATCATTCCAAAAGTCTTGATACACATCCTTAGCTTCAATTTCATAGGTCAAACTGTCGGTATCAGTAAACAATAACTTAGCCTTACTTCCATATTTCTCTTTGATGTATTTATAATGGAAATCATACATCAATGTCTTACTGAGATCTAAGATACACATCCCCACATATGCTGGTCTATTAAGAGTGAGGGTTTCTTTGATTTTGTGTACAGCCACCAGATTTTCATTGAAGATCTTACTACTGACATAGGTTGTCTTACTGGTTAATTTTAACAGTTTTTTCTCATCTGTTACTAATCTGACATCTACTCGCTTTCTGGGATTTTCCATCGTTTTTCCAAATACGCTGTTATTCATTAGCTTGAAGAAATCCTTTTCAAAAGCATTTTTAGCATTTTTACGTTTCTCGGTATTGAAATCGATATATTGTTTTAACCAAGGGGATTGATTGAACTTTAGTACTCGATGGACTTTAGTGACCTTCAAACCAAGATCCATATATAATTGGAGGTTCCTATAATGTAAAACGTACTTTTCTTTTTTCGCCAAGGTTGGTATAAGCTTGTGAACCAGACCGGTTGATATATTATATTTATCAGATATTTTTTTTGCAGTAATCAGATAGCATATCATTTGTTACTTCTACCTTTTCTGCTGCTAGCGGGTAATCATTGTGTAGATCGTGTAATTTTTTGGGATATTTAAGATCTACTTCTAATATCAATCCTTTATTACTGTCTTCCTCATACTTAGCCAAATCCAATTTATCAATCTGTTTTTGTGTCATCCATCTAAATCCACCTGTTGGGAGATACTGGCTCATAGCCCAACCATAGAGATTATTTGTGTCAAGATACATAATATACTTTGATGGTGCTTTCTTATTGTATTCTTTCGTATATTTATTATTTGCTTTACCATATCTGTTAGCAATATAACTAATTCCACCACGCAGGCCTTTCTCAATAAACTGGAACATATCAATATCAGTCATGAGTTCTAATTTGATATTAGTCATCTTCAACATAGCATCCCATGATAAACCAGGAGATGTGAAATAATGGCATGGGTCTAATTTATAATATTCAAGACAAGTTTTCCTGAAATTCTCAAATACATCTGCTAATAATAGAATATCTGATTTTAAATATAAATCATGATACTCTCCCATATTTTTTAGAGATAATTTATTCCAAAAATTTTCAGCGTGTTCATAATCTTCATCAGATATACGTTCACTATTTAAAATACTGTAGAATTCTTCTTTTGGCGGCAGCTGTTCTTTGAACTTATCAAAACTATCCATATAGTCATAAGGATGAACTCCCTTTCTGGTCATCAAATCTAATTTTTTACCTTCAAATACTCCAGAGGTATATTTAATGATTCTTTCGGCATATTGCTCACTAGTTTTTCCAGACTGGAGCTCATTAAATTGGAAACTATCAAGGAAAACTAAATTATTACCAAGCATGAACGCCAAATATTTCTCCATATTATTAGGTATGGCATTAATATTCATTTGACATTTTTCACCTTTTTTATTTATGAATGCATTATTCTTAACAATGGCTCCAATCTCTTGCATTATAAAATGGCTGTCATAACCGCGGAGATTATGAAATATATGTATTTTAATTTCTCCATTATTTGTTTCCAACAATTGTTTGAAATCTCTTCTAATAATCTTCTTACAATATTTAACTTCTTCTAACATTGCTTCCATGAATTTGTAAACTGCTTTTTCGCCTCGATATATTTTAACCGGCTTGTTATATTTATCATTATAACAACAGACAACCTTATAGCCACAGTCTGTATGCTTCTGGTATGCTTCTGTGAATGATTTATTATTATTAGGTTGGCAACCAGATATTTTTTCTGTTAAGGCCTCAAAGTCTGCATAGATCACAAATGGCGCAGGCTTTTCTTTATTATGATTGATGTATTTTAGGATATTATTATCTTCATGAGGCATTTTTACTGCTTGTGTTCCATTAACTTGAATACAATTGTCTCTCACATTGCAGACAGTATTTACAAAAGTGCTTCTTATGTTCATACTTAGTTTGGTTGAACATGAACCTATCAAAATCTTTGATTAATACATAGTGCTTATTTTCATTTTCAGTTATTAATAATAAATCCATATGTTTGTTATATTTTTCTTTTGACACATAGATAGGATATGATTGTTTGTTTTCATATCCAAGGACATTAATATTTATTTTATTTTGTTTCTCAATTTTATTTATTTGATTGATTGTAACTGGAAATTCAATCCCAGAGTAATCAAGATTTTCAATGTATTCCTTATCTGATTTTTTGATCCTTTGTGGATCTTTATCTTGACGTTTAAGCGTCTGATGTGACACCATTGGAAACATTTATTGTCCTCATTTTTCATGTTGATCAATCCTTTTTTGGAGTTTCTGAGTTCTGGGGGAAGTTCAATGTATGATGAGCCCTCAGTTGGCTTATATTGTACGATATTGATATAATGATTGTCAACGGATTCAATAGTCCAACCAGAACCTTCAGATATCCATTGAGCTATCATATTCAGGATTTGTTGTTTTGATAATTGTAATGCTTCAGGGTTTTGTGTGTTATTAATGATGGTAATAGGTTTGCTATTGAAATAAGCGGTTTTGTATATTATTTTATCATTTGTTGATTTTTTGAATGTCACTTTGAGCGTTTCAACAAATTTTAGACCTTTCATAGATGTTAGCATCCTAACAATATGATATTCTACAACTTTTCTTGTGTTTTGCAGTTGCTCAAGAGGATCTTTATTATTTCTGATGCTGATTTCGAAGGACTTTGTGTAACCCTTCAAGGCTCTAGCAGTTTCTTCTATTTTTGTTCTAGGGGTTGGGACCGGTTTATTAGTCCTTGGTAGTGGTACTGGTTTCTTAGTCCTCGGAACTGGGACTGGTTTGTGATCATCTATAAACTCTGATGGTGGAGGAATAATATTGTTTTCATAATCCAGCACTAGCTGTTTTACATTTTTTCTTAGCAATGGGATTGGTTTATCCCTAAATTCTAATGGTGGATTAATGATATTGTTTTCATATTCTTGTACCATCTGTTTTACATTCTTCCTGGGAGCTGGAATTGGTTTGTAATCATTCCTGAACTCTGGTGGTGGAAGAATTAACAACATACTATATGTTGAGATAATTTTTCGTTGCATTTTTTCTATAATTTTATAATGTGCCAAGTCTTTAAGTGTTAATGGAAAAAAATTTTTTTGAAAATAATATAAAGATTTGTTATGTAATCTATATTATAATGACGAAAGTTACAATAAATGACTGCGTTTATTCTGCTCATCCAGTTTATGACTTATATGCCAGTTCTGAAGATGGAAATATTATTAATATTATTGAAAAAGTGCCCCATAGAGGAAACAAAAATCATAGAGGTTATTTGAATGTTCGTGTTAGAAAACATGGCCAATCTGGATTCAAGAGCTATCAAGCCCATCGATTCATATATGAATGTCATAATGGATTAATACCTGATGGAAAAGAGATTGACCATATTAATAATAAAAAAGATGACAACCGATTATGTAATCTCCAACTTTTGACTAGATCAGAAAATCTTAAGAAATCAACAAAGGACCGTGATTATACATTCGCTGCCAAAAATCATCAAAATAAAAAATGTATAAAAGCAACTAATAAGAATACAAAGAAGGATGGTAATTCTTATACATTTGAATGTATCAAACAAGAAGACTTACCAGCTAATTACAAAAAATCGGCTAATATCAGACCACGAAGATTATCAGATGAGGATAGGAAGAAAAAACAGATAGAATCCAATCAAAAATGGAGAAACAAGGAATACCAATGTCCAAACTGTGACAAAGTATACAATAATGGTTATAAAAATGTTCACAAGAAACATTGCAAAAATACCCAAAAATAATGATATTTTTGGCTATAATTAATAGCAATAATCAGTCTTGATAAAGTCATTCGCGGTATAATATGATAATCATACTATATCGTCTTATCAATATAAGATTACATAACTTGTGTTTAAAACACTTTCATATATTTCCTAAATCCTTCATTGGAATCCAACTGTTAAAATCATCACCATATCCCTTCCATTTAACTAAAGCTTGTTTCTTCTTATAATCCCTGCGAATGATTTTATCAATACGAAAAACATCCTGTTTGGCTTTCAATAATTCAGATTCATAGAAACTCCCTTGAATATCTTCACCTCTGAGATCTTCTAGTTTGTATGTGATTGGATTAGTGTATTGTATCTTATCAACTGTGAACACTTCTTCTGTCCAATTTGGTGTATAACCCTTATCAAACACATTCCGTTTATACTTGGATATCCTGACCTTATCACCTATTTTAAATTTTGGTTTCTGTTTTGATGTTTCCATATCACCGTATAAATTGAAGTAAACTATACCCTCATTACTCTTATCAGATGCTTCAACCGGTGTCATTTTTATGCTTCAATGTTTTGTGTTGTTGTATTGTTTTACTAGCTTAGGCAACATTTCCAGATACATTGTATTACCTTGAATTGTTTCCACATTTTAGATTTAATTGTCCTTTTCCATCTTTCAACTACTGATGACTTCTCTTCATTCTCGGTTGAGTACATTTGTATCCCATTTTTCTCTAATAGGTCTTTCAAATGTTTGTTATAGAACTCTTTTCCCTTGTCAACCCAAATATATTGTGGTTTTCTGCCTTCCTTGAATATTGTTTTGAATGCTTCAGTGACAGATACACCTTTCTTATCTTTCAATGGAACGATCCAATCATATTTGCTGAATACATCAATAACCATTAGAAGATATCTGTAACCCTTATTCCATTTACTAAACTGCTGCATTTCAACCAAATCACTTGCCCATATTTCATCGATATGATTTGTGATTACACGCCGCCGAGTGAAGTTGGGTTTTATGGGTGTATGTAACATATCAGCGAATTTTTCTTGCCAGTTTTCCTCACTCGGCGGCTTTTCCCGTTTTTTGACTTCACACCCATACCTAATTTGGACTTAGCTGCTATAGCGTTCCTAGCCACAGTATGACCCCATTGTCGATCTTTCCAAGGAATTGCATCGAGAGCTTTAACCATCTTACGATCAGCTTCATTTTTGCAGTTCACTTGATCACCTTCTGGTTTATTACCACAAACTGAGTAATCAACATCATGCTGCATACTGACAGCATCTGTTCTACCTGTTGGTTGTTGATATATCTCAAGTATCTGACCAGTATTGGGATCATACCTCAATTGCTCTTCAAGAGGGTTTCCAGGCCCTGTATATTTATGCCCAGGCATCACAAAACCCTTTTTGGGTGCAACCTTGAGAATAGCATTATGGATGTCTAACCCTCTACCATAACCTTTCCATTTAATCCATGGGTTGTATGATCTGCTCCCTCCAGCATCTTTATAAGCTTTGTATTGTCTCTTGTATTCAGCAACCAAGGCTCTACCCTCTTTTGCACTCACTTAAGGTCCTTTGAACAATCCAGGTGCAGTGACAACATTCCAAGCTTTCTTCCAATCAACAAATGGAAATGGTATTGGTAATCCACTACCACTATGTGTTGGATCAAGTCTTTTAGATAAGTCTGATGTGAAACTATCCAAAGCTTGATCACGATATTGGTTGGCCGTCTCTTTTATTTTTTGTTTGACAAAATCTGATTTGGCAGCCTTTGAAGCACCAGCTCGTCCGAGATTGAATAAACCTTTAACACCACCTTTGAGCAATGCCTCTCCAAGTAAGCCCCCATCTTGTGAGGGCTCAATCAGTTTCCCTTGTTCTTGACAAATTTGGTCTTTGTTATCCCACCTTCAGCACAAGTGCACTTTAACATCATACGCTCATTTTTAGCTTTGGTATATCGTTCACTACCTGGAACGCATTCAGTTTGTTTCTTCTGTTTTACGCAATATGATTTCACCATTTATATATATAAATTATATATTTTTGATATAATATTCAATGAATCTCTCATTGTCCATTGTATCATGTATATTGAACACTTTTAATAAATCATAATATGAATTTCCTTTATTCATTTCATTCAAAAAGTATAAACAAAAGTATCCACATGTGGTTGTATTTATATTTTGAATTTGATTATTTTGATGAAGCAGAGTTAAATTCTTTCTTTTCGCATGATTTACCATTTCTTGAAAAAGGAGGCATTCCAAAACTATCAAAATAATTTATTACATCATCTTTTACATAAGTAGCTACCCAATGGCTTCCACTCATATATGATGGTTTAAGATTGTAAATAAATAATGCTTGGTTATGATTATGTGGAACCTTCCCATCTCTTGATAGAACATCATTGATTGGGATGTTGAGATATCTGCACCATTTTAGCAGATCATGATTGCTTAATGGGATGTCTTCATGATTACATTAACATCTTTGAGAACATCTGCGTCTGTCATCAAAAGTTTTCTAGCCTGATAACCTGTATGAGTTTCGGCAGAGGTGGAATCAGTATCCAGATACCAAAGAGAGTTTTTGGCAACGCTACGACTAAAATCATCACTATATTCGAGGAGGTTCTTCACAAAAGTAACTTTATGGAGATTATTAGTATCATACACAATCTTACCAGCACTCTTTATCATAATATGGTTAATCAATGAATGGGCTCCATTGATAACTGCTGCACGATCTGCAACAACATAGCGTGCTCCATCAGCCAATTTTTGCAACTGAAATTGTACCTCGAAATAAGCATTGTACCAATCGTAGTATGAAGACCTGTCATTAATCGTAAACTTGTACCCATTTTTTTGTTGGTGTTGACTATTAGCTGGGATCCGAATAACATCATGTAATTGATATCGAACCAACTCATACCTTTGTAAGTATTCACTTGTTCTGAAAGCCATTATATTATTATATTACATAATTTTTACTCTACTCCTTCTTTTCAAACCTGATCCTGATATCAATCTATTGATTAACATATCAGTACTTTCTTCTTGTTGTGGTGGAACTATTTTAGCTCTTTGTCCTACATCATCAATTCTCATATTCCTAAGCTTTTTCATTATCAGGTCTCCCGACTTCTCAGATGTCTGTTTACCTACCCTTTCACCTACTGATTTTAATGCCTTCTCACCTGATTTCTTGGCGAACTTTTTTACAACAGATGACGCAGCACTCTTCATTGGTTTGAAAATATTATCAACGATAATCCCTGTTCCTACATGTTTATCCACAAAAATACCGAGTTTTGGATGATAAACCCTAGTAAATTCAAATGGTTTCATTATATTATTATGTTATATTATTTTTCAGGATTAATGAAAAAGACGTATCCGCTCCATTCAGGTTAATTAATCTTCTTCTTCAGTGATGTATATCCTGATACTACTTATACTATTCTTATTAGTAGGATTGAATGTGACTCTTCGCGGTTCAATGGTAAATGAGTAACTAGGTTGAAGCACACTGGTTGAGAAGGAATAAATGATGTCTGTATCTTCACCATCCACAAGTGAATCATTAATCAGGTTGCAATGAATATTAAGAATGTCAGTGTCTTGACTGAGATTAGCGACTCTTTGTCCTATATTAATTTTATCCTTCAATACTTTTTTATCAAACCCAATTAGTTCATTGAAATTGCTTGCAGTTAAATCAAGTTGATAATTCTTAGCTAATGTGATTGTAACCCTAAATGTTGTATCATCAAATACAAGAGTGATGGGATACTCATTATTATTAGCACCATCTTTGACAATCTTCGTTATGTCCTTGATGTATGTATCAAAGTTAGTATAGTTCCAGACTCCTTCTGGGAAAGTGATGTTGTGAAATGTTGAACCGTTATCAGAGCTGTACTTTATCAATTGATTGTTGTATGATGAATTTACATTGAACCATGCGAATGACATGTTAATGATTCGGTTCAAGCCAACTACATATTGGGAATTTCTATCCAATATTATGGTCTTGTTGAATTTAGTTGTAAAATCCTGAGGAGTATTGTTTCCTTGATCTTTCACGCTGTATGATGATAAAACAATCTCGCGATCCATATATATAATAACTTTACACAATTATACTTTGAAATATTGATTATACAATTTATTATACTGCGGTCTATTTATTTATTATTATTCTTGAGAAGCTGTTTGGGATCGTTGAAAAACATAACATTTCCACCTCTCTGTCTTCTTCCTCGACCTCTAATACCAGAAGCTGTTATTGTTTTCGGTTTATTCTTATGATGAGTAATGTATTCATTCAATACAACTCCATTATTGTCTATCCGTTTGTTTAGCAACTGCCTCTCAGCTTCCGATATTTCTCCCTTATTGTATTTTTTTGTAACACCTGACTTATAACCTCTAAGCTGATTCCTCTTAAATTGCGCATTCTTTAATATTTTATTTAGATATAGTTCGCTTTTTCTAGGTGTCATTTCCGGCTGATTGAGAACATTATTAACACTCTCATAGTTCGTTAGATTTAAATCATCCAACGTTTCTCTAATTATATCTTCATCAGCTATTGTATAATCAACTTCCTCATCCTCATCATATTCAGGTGGTTGCTCCAGTTCGGTTGACTGCTCCGGAAAATATTGGGGATCGACATATATCTCCTTCATTCCTTCCAAAAGATCCTCCAACGATTCTTCATATGTTGGCGGTTTTGGTACTATTTGTTTCTCCTGTTGTGGTGGGATGGCTTGTTCATCGAAAAGATCATTAAGACCCATGTCTTCAACTTCATCATCAATATTGATATTGATGCCATAATCTGGAACTTCCCCTTTCTTTAGTGGTCTTTTTCTCCTTTGAGGCATCCTTAAATCCAAATCATCTAATTTACTTGTCACTGGTTTGAATACCTTCGCAAATGACTCTTGGCTTGTCTGCTGACCGATTTTGTGTTGTGTGATTAGATCATGGACATAATTGATTTTATTCCCTTTTTGCAAGTTCTTTCCATTTAAGCAAACTCATTTTTGTTATATTATTACTTTACATAAAAATGACAAATCAAATATAAAAAACAATGTTGAACATTGTGTTGAACACCATGTTGAACACCATGTTAAACACCATGTTGAAATAATATACCAATATAGTATAATGAGAATACCGAATTATGATGTTGAAGACGATGTGGTCTCAAACTTTAAAGAACTATATGATTTCATGCCTCATCAATGTTTTCGGATGCTGATTTGCGGTCCAAGTGGTTCAGGGAAAACAAACACATTAATGCATATGATCTACAATCTGCTTTATTTTGATAAAGTTTATCTGTATGCCAAAAATTTAGAACAGTCTAAATATCAGAATCTCATGGATGTCTTTCAGCCAATAAGTGATGAGGTTGGTTATGATGTTATTGAAGCAAGAAATGATGAAATTATTCCAGTTCAAGATCTTGACTCTGACTCACAAAAAATCGTCATTTTTGATGATTATGTATGTGAGAAAAACCAAAAACAATTAATTGACTATTTTATACGAGGGAGACATAAAAATTGCAGTGTGATTTATCTAAGTCAAAGTTACTATAAGACACCAAAAGACATCAGATTGAATTGTTCTCACTTCTCCATTTATGAGTTTCCAAGTGCTAATGAGAAGAGTTTAATTTGCCGTGAAAACAGCATTTCAAAAGAATCATATGAAAAAGCAACCAAGGAACCATATTCCTTTGTATATATCGATAAGCCACGAAAATTCACCACCAAAAATTTCAATGAAAAAATATAATCTATTAATATAAATGAGTTATTCAAACGGACTTTTACCTTCATCATCATCAGCCATTGGTAAACGTGGACTACCTGGGTTATCAGGTGTTGGATTCAATTTAACAGATGATGGTAATTATGATACTGAAGGGAAGCGATTAACTAATATTGGTGAGTCTACTGGCGACAATGATGCAGTCAGTTTAAAAGTGTTGAAAGAACATACTAAAGTCAGTCGAAATAGTTATCATTTACAACCAAGTTTCCGATTTTATAAAGACTTTGGTGATAAGAGTCAATTAACTGTAGGATCACCACCAAATACATCACCAGACCATTTCTTTCAAAATCATAAAGCGCATAATGATGCTTATATAATTGAGAAAGAAGGTTATGATACTGGTTTTGGTGGGCAAGCTTGGTCTAGTATAAAAATGAAAGATAATCAATTAGAGAGTGGTACTTATACCTCTGTTTTTGAATAATGCTGGTGGTTTTCTTGTTGATGATACAATAATTTTTAATGTCCATGGTGACAGTCATTATACGATTAATACGTTCGATAGTGACAAAATATCCAATCATTATACTAAATCAATTATTCAATTCACTTCTGATGGAAGAGTTGGAGTAAATGATGAGATAAAATTCCAAATTAGATATTATGGTTCTCATTACAATAAAAATATAAAATTTCTATTTTATTCAAGAGTGATTAAGGGTAAACAGTCGACAAGTTTCGACCATACTATTTTTAATGTCCGTGATGTTGTTGATAATCATATGATTCTCTATTTTGAGAATTTAAATCTCAATGGCAATCTTATCGATGGTTTAGGTGATCCTGTAGCATACGCTAATGCTGCTAATAAGAAGTATGTTGACATTCAAAACTCTCAACAAAACATTGATATTGCTGATAAAGCCAGTAAATCTTACGTCGATGGAGAAATAGCAAAAGTCCATATAGATACTACACCATTACTTCCCAGAGATGGAAGCAGACCAATGTTTGGAGATCTAAATATGGAAAACAATTATTTTCTCAGTGTTAACAATATCTCTGATCATCAACCAGATGATGAATATAGTGTTCTAATAAAAGATTTGAGAAGTGTTGTTAATAAAGGATATTTGAACTCAAATTTTATAAAGTTAAAAGATAAAGATGGAAAACAATACTTTGATCTCAATCAAAATATAATAAAAAATTGTGAACCCTATTATGATGGTATTTTTGATGACAACAGTTTAGTCAGTAAAGCATTTGTTGATTCTCAAATTGCTAAAATACCACATGCTGCAAATACAGACAAATTTATTCATGTTGATGGCACAGTAGCAATGAATGCAGATTTTAATGCTGGTGGACATTTCATTGATAATGTTAAAACAATTGTTGAAGATGAAGGAGAAAATCCAAATTATGAACAAATAAAACATAAAGCTGTTAATTTTGAACTTTTAAAAAGTACACGAGACTATTTAGTCCGTTTCATTTCTGAGATAGATTACTTATTAACAGATGGAAGTGAAGCAATGACTTGAAATTTAGATATGGGAAATCAAAATATAATTAATTTGAAAGAACCAGAAGATTACCAATCCACATATGCCACCAATGTTAAATTTGTTGCCAATGCAATTGTTGATAATAATACAATTATTGATGGTATAATTGATAAGAAAATAAAAGCGTCTGAAATAAATTTCATAGAATCAATCGATAAAGAAAATGTCTTCAAAAGAGTGATGGATAATGATGAATTCAAAGAAGATGATGATGATATTCATAAAATAGGAGTTCAGAATAAAGATTTCCATTTAGTAAACAAAAAGACTTATGAATTCAAGATTGATTATTATTCCAGTATCGGTTATTATAGTACCAGACTATCGATTGATTTGGTATATCTACCAAAAGGTTCTTACACAATGGTCTATGAAATGTATGTTGAAGATGGTATCACAATTGATGAGATAAATGCATCAAGTGGAACTCTATCAGTGATCAAAATAAATTCAAAAATAAATGGAACAAGTACAAGAAGCATCATCCATTTTTCTAACAACATCATCTTTCCCAGTTTTGATGATTTAGATATTGACATAAGATTGAAAAGTAAAACTGATCCCCAAACTACTACGTTTATGGTGTTAAAGGTCAAGTCAATAATGTATCAGTAAATCTTTGGGATCGTCTTTATTATTATGACAATGATTCCATCAAATATGAGGTACCAATCGATATGAAGTCTAAAAAGATAGTAAACCTTGCAGATGGTACTGCAGATAATGATGCAGTCAATAAATCACAATTGGATTTATTGGATACAAAAATCAATATAAATAAGTATTTCACATATGTTGAACAGTCAAAACATAACAATGAAATGACCGTCAAATTTCCACAAACTCACATATGGAAACCATCAAGTTTTATCCTTAATTTTGTATTATTGTTTGGAACTAATTCAAACGGAAATGATATTGATGGTTTCCATATGTGAGTTTGTG
>JAEMPF020013349.1:0-13590 GCA_022496165.2 Catalaphyllia jardinei | reverse complement strand
CTGTTTTGGAGAGGTCCATTAACAGCCTTCAAACTGGTCTGAGCACGTTGAGCGAGAAGTCCAGAATAATAGAAGAGAAGACGAATTGTATTGAAAATGCAATGGAGTTTGCAAACGCAGAAATTGAGGGGCTAAAGAAGAAAGACAAGGAGAATGAAGACAAAATCAAAGAGCTTGAAGATAAATTGTTGTACCAAGAGGTGTACAATAGAAGAGAAAATTTGCGCTTCTTTGGAATCCCCGAATCTACTACTGGTGCCGAGCGCGAGAATACATTTGAAGTGATGCGTACATTTCTCAAAACAGACCTGGATTTAGAAAATGCAGAGAACATTGAATTTCAGAGAGCTCACCGAATTAGTAGGAAGAAGATGAGAGAGGCCAGGCCAGTTATCGTTCGTTTCTTGCGGTTTCCAGAACTTGAGCTGGTTTTTAGAAAAGCGCGTGAGCTGGAGAGCGATACTGATGTAAAGGTCTATTCGGACCTCCCCAAGGAAATCAGTGAAAGAAGAAAAAGGCAATGGCCAAGGCTAAAGAAAGCAAGGGAAGAAGGAAAGATTGCATTTTTTAGCAAACCTGAGCCTGACAAATTGTTTATTGACGGACAGTTTTGTTCCTCTGTAGATTGAACTTTTAGATTTTTTAGGAACAATTTTTCTACAGATTGAACAATTTTATTTGTATTTGTTTTTGGTGTTGTTTTCTGTAACGGGGGGATTGCGTAAGATAATTTAGATCCAAATAATTGTTCCAATCCCTGAGGCAGCTATAGGTGTTAATTACTCAGCTGCCATTTCAATTCTTTTTGTGTAAGATATTGTTGTGTAATGTTCTGTATTTGTTGCTTCTTTTGTTTATTATGTTGTTGTGTAGAAACCTCTTGTGGCCTCCGTTGTTACCATATATTAATTTATGCGCAGTGGCAATGCGAAATACTTCCACACATAACTAGTTTTAATTTGTCCCATTCGAGAAGGAGTATATAAATGTTAAATTACTATCTCTTAATGTTCGAGGGATTCGTTCTTCAACAAAGAGAAAAGCTCTTTTCACCTGGCTTAATGAGCGAAAGTACGATATCATTTTCCTTCAAGAAACCTACAGCACCGTAGAAGTTGAAGATATCTGGAAGACGCAATGGCAAGGTAAGCTTAATTTTGCACATGGTTCTAATCACAGTTGTGGGGTGATGATTTTAGTGAGAAGTGACCTTGATTTTAGTCTAAAATCCATTAATTTGGATAGCGAGGGCCGCTCAATTATAATGGAAGCTGAAGTACAAGGCTCGTTGTTCTTGTTTGTTAATATTTATGCCCCCAATAAGGTTCAAGACCAATGCCATTTCTTTGAAAATTTAAATAAAAACATTGAAGATTTCGTCGTAAACAAAGAGCATAGGATAATTGTGGGTGGAGATTTCAATGTTACACTGGACTCTAACCTTGATTGTTCCGGTGGAAAACCTTTTAAAAAAGGTCTGTCAAACACATACAAGATTTATGTCTCGATTTTGATTTAGTGGACATTTGGCGAATTCGAAATCCGGAATCTAAACGTTTTACATGGAGGCAAAAAATTCGTTTCATTCAGAGAAGACTTGACTATTGGCCAATCAGTGATACTTCCCAGGATGATATTGAAAAATCGGATATTATTCCTTCAATCAACTCTGACAACTCGGCAATTTTTCTTCATCTTAACAGTTTAGACAAACCGGAATACGGCCCCTCTTTTTGGAAATTTAATGCCAGTCTTACCGATGATGACGACTTTGTTAAATTGATAAATGAAAGTGTGCCTACGTGGTTAAAGGAATTCGATGAAGTCACAGACAAAAGACTGTTATGGGATTTAATCAAGTATAGGATTAGACAAGCTTCAATAAAGTATAGCAAAGAAAAAGCGCTCAAGAAAAGAAAAAAGATTTCTGATCTCGAGACCTCTCTAAGGATTTGCGAAGAAAAATGCAACGAGTCACCAACCTTTGAGAGAATAAGGAGAGGCTTGAAATGTTGAAAATGGAATATGATTCTATTTATGAACAGATAGCAAAAGGAGCCATTATTCGATCAAAAGCCACTTGGTACGAGAAAGGCGAAAAAAGCAATAAGTATTTTCTAAACCTGGAAACGCACAAAAAAGCTAAAAGTTCTGTTCGAAAAGTTTTTAACGATGAAGGTGTGCTAATCACAGATCCTAAAAAATTTTTGCAAGAGATTCAAAATTATTATTCCAATCTTTGTAAACGTGACCCTCTCAGACCATCAGAAGATATGCTAAACTCTTTTTTGAATAATTCTGAAATACCGAAACTCGCTAATAATGAGGCTCGAATTTGTGAGGGGAAATTAACAGTTGACGAGTGTTACAAGAGTCTACAGCTATTTGAAAATAACAAGTCACCAGGTAATGATGGATTGACGGCTGAATTCTATAGAGCTTTTTGGCACACTTTTGGAAATCTGATGGTAGACAGTTTGAACTATTCTTATGATTATAGCAAGTTGTCAAATTCCCTGAAGGAAGCCATCATTACCTTAATTGAGAAAAAGGATAAAGACAAACGGAATTTGTCGAACTGGAGACCAATCTCACTTATCAATGTGGACGTTAAAATAGGGCCAAAAGCTGTTGCTAAAAGATTGGAAAATGTCCTACCAAATATCATACATTATAATCAATGTGCATATGTTAAGGGAAGGACTATTTTCGACGCAGTCAGAACGATAGAAGATGTTATGGAATTCTCAGAAAGGTATGATCTTGAGGGGAGAATGATTTGTATAGATTTTAGAAAAGCCTTCGATACTGTCAGTAGAGATTTTTTGTTTCGTACTTTAACTTCTTTTGGTTTTGGCCCATCATTTTTGAAATGGATTTATACATTTTACAACAATATTTCAAGTTGTGTCATAAACAATGGTTTTTCTACCCAGCCCTTTCCAGTTGATAGGGGAGTAAGACAAGGAGACCCCCTCTCTGCTTACTTGTTTATCATAGTGCTCGAAATTCTTTGTATTAGTATACGTAATAGTAAAGACATTTGTGGTATTAAGGTGAATAATGAAGAGATCAAATTGAGCCTTTTCGCAGATGACCTAACTGGTTTTTTGAAGGACAATCGTTCTGTTGTGAACTTTCTTGAGCTTATACAAGATTACGGAATTTGTTCAGGCCTGAAGATCAACCACGACAAATCAGAAATAATGCTTTTAGGTAATTGCGCTTATATTCCACAACAAGTCAGCGCCGTTTCAAGCAATTTAAAAATTAAAAAAGTTGTTAAAATTTTGGGAGTGCACTTCACCTATGACCTTCGAGTGAAACAAAAATTAAATGTTGATGAATTAATTAGTTCCATTCAAGAAAAACTGCGAATTTGGAGGTGGAGAGACTTGACTATCATCGGAAGTATTCAAATCGTTAAAACTTTTATTATTCCTATTTTCCTATATCGCGCGAGTTTGATATCAATAAATAGGGAATTTGTGAAAGATGTGAATAAAATTATCTTCGATTTTATCTGGAGGGGGAAGGACAAAGTCAAGCGCTTCGCTCTTATTAGTGACATTGAAGATGGCGGACTTAAAGCCCCACATTTAGACTCTATAATAGAGACTCAGAGAGTCCTTTGCTGAAAAAAATTAGCAAGCGATCAACCGAGCAATTGGAAAAAAAATCTCCTGCATTATCTTGAACCTGTGGGGGGTAAATTTATCTTATGTTGCGATTTTGATTTGAAGAAATTGCCCGTAGAGCTTCCAGCTTTTTATGAAGAATGCTTAAAAAGTTTCGCAAAATGCTCCGCTGCCAACCACTTAAGTGCACAGGATCAAAGTAGACAAGATCTCTCAAAAGCTATTATCTGGAACTATAAATTGATTTGTATCGATGGCAAATCTGTGTATTTTAAAAATCTCGTCGAAAAAGGAATTCTTAGAATGGGGCACTTAATTTCCAACAATAATGAGCTTATTGTGAAAAGTAGTTACAAGTTGAGAGCATTAAACATCTCACCGTTAGATACATTTAAACTTATCTCGGTAATCGATGCCTTGCCAGTTGAATGGCGCGAATCATTAAACACGCTTGCTTTTACAGCTGAAGAGCCTTTTAATTTGCGTAATGAAATTAAATTAAATTTTAATGGAAAAAATGCTTTAATCGAAACAGTTGTCTCCACCGACTGCCCAACTGAATTTTAATACCCTTTTTGTTAATGATGTTTTAGAATGGAAAGAGATTTACAGCTTGCCATTTCGTACTTCCTTGGATACAAAATTGCGTGAATTTCAATATAAATTACTTAACAGGCGTCTTGTTACAAATTCCTTTCTAAACAAGATTGGTATTATTCCATCTCCGGCGTGTTCTTTTTGTGGTGAATTGAACGAATCCTTGGAGCACTTTTTTATTTGCTGTCGTTATACTGAGGATTTCTGGGCAGAGGTTATAAAATGGTTTGATAATCAAGGAGTAAAGATAGAACACCTTTCTGACAAAGATATAATGTTTGGTATTCTGAGGTGCGAAGACGAGTTATTTATCAATCATATTTTAATGGTTGCTAAACAATATTTATATTCTTGTCGACAGAACAAATCTCTTCCTTCAATTAAAGTATTAAACTCCAAAATTAAATTGATTTACCAACTTGAGACAATGATAGCAAAATCAAATAACAAACTAAAAGCTCATAATATGAAATGGGGCAAGTACAAAAACAATAAGACTGGTATAGAATCTCGTGTTGTTGCTGCGCTGTACTAACTAGTATTATATTTAGAAGCAGAAGAGAGTTAAGAGGAACTGTGAGTTGCGTGTGTAAATATGTGATGTACCGTGTTTGTTTTTGTCTGTGAATTATGGGTGTTTATGAAAAATTGTATTTAACTTTGAATCAATAAAAATTAATAAAATACAAAAAAAAAAAAACATTTATTCCAAACAAATTATGTTAATTTTTTGTTGGCAGTTCTCGGCCACCATAGATCTGGTTAGGGATGAGCAACTAGGACCTTAGTACCCTTACCCTATGCTAGACCATGATCATCTTCACTTGGAGTCCTATTCTAGACTAGACGCCAAAAGCCCCTACCCTACCCTGGACTAGTTATTTTGCGTGCATCGCAGTCCAACATACGCCCACAAAACCAATCTTTTAATTTACTTTAAAGTTTCAATTCCTATTATAGAACCCCGTGCAGCGAGCCTTGTTTTAGACTCGATTATTTCTACACTGGTTACTCAATCTCCCTCCCACCGTGTGTGTCTGGCGTGATACTTTCTCTGGACAAAGTCATATGTTAATGAGAAAAAATGTAAACAATGACGTCAGCAAAGATCCTCCTGTAGAGAGCATGAAATAGTTTTTTTACCTTGCTGGCAAAATTCTCCATCTCCATGGTAGTCTTGAGAACAACGGCATTTCTCTCCATCGCAGTAGGAAAAGGTAGGACAGTTTTTATCATACAAACAAGTAAACTCCTTGTCGCCATCCCATAAAACTGCCAAGAGCAAGAACAAAACAGTTAAGTTGTGGTTTACTCTGGTCGTTTAATCTGCTAACATTGCCTAGTTTACACTGGTCTCATCCTTTGCCGTTTGATTGGGGGGAGACTGGGGCTGACTATAATGGCGACCAGAGCACGAAAGAACCTGGGCGTCTTTCAGTCTCTTTATAACCTTATTGTATTGGTATACGTTGAGCTTTAGTAGATCAGTAACGGTACAAATTATTGAACAAGATCGAAGTATGCCAAAAGTGTCAAAAAAGCGTCTGCGAATTAAGTTCAAATTCATCAGCCGGAGAAGAGGATGATTCGCAAATTATTGAGAAACTTGTAAGTATTCAGGAAAGAATTGAGAATGGCTTTACCAAGATTAATGAAGAAATTGCAGTCTTTAAAAATTTTACAAAAAAAAAATTTTTCAGTGCAAAGTTATTGCATGTTGAAGTTTAATACACGTTAATTGTTTTAATTACCCGTTGACAAGTCCTGTTACTCTGGACTAACTTGTATGTTAACACGTCACGAAACAAATCACAAGGTATAGTGGTGTCATTTTATCACGCAATACATGCCGCAAGATTGGTTCCAATGCCTTAGAAATAAAAGAAGAGGTCGTGTCCGTTTTCGTCTGCAACGGCAAGGCGGAAGAAGCAGAACAATAAAACGTTATAGCTCGGATTGGGCTGAAAACTTAGCGGAGAGTGATCAGGGCTCTTACTTCAGCTTAATTCGACCAGCAGCAATAGCTGAAGAAGCTGAACGACCAGCCAAGCGCAGAATGCGACCCGTCGGTTTCCACGTCAACATTTAGTGCAAGCCGATCATAAATTACGGCAGAAGAACCTCTTGCAGGTCTGAAAAGCGAAAGCCAGTGAAACATGCTGAACATGGCAAAAGTTCCATGGCCACGCTATCGCAGCCGGTGAAAGACTGCAGGAGAAGATCAACAAATCGGTGACTTGTCGCTTATGTCAAGGAAGCGTTCAACTTGTTGAACATATACGGAGTAAAACCGGACTTGTTCCGCTTGGAAGTTTAAGTGCCAGAACGAAAGCTGTCCATCGCACGAAACAGCATTTTTTCTTGTTTTCTCGGAGCGAAAATTTCGCAAAATTAAGCGTACGTTTTTAACTCTAAGTCGGCAGCCCCTGAGCCGATTTAGCTGAAATTTGGCCAGCTTATTGAGTAACTCTTTTGTTAAAAAAATACCTCTTAGTCGCGCGTCGGATATGTTATGGACGGGTTGTTCAGTGGATCACGGTTAAGTGGATCAGTGAGAGATGTATGTGTGTCACACCAAGCAGATTGGATCTACTATGAAACACCAATCAAATTTCCTGTTATAAAGGTAAATGGTATGTGAGACGATTTGATCCCGATGCAGTTGAGAACGGCCATATTTATTTTTCTGTAAGAGAGGAGGAAGTATTCATATATTGATTGGGTTTACCTCGACATTTTTTGTGGGTTCGGCTGAGGATTTTGTGGGCTGGTTTTAAAAGTCATTAGCGATTGGATAATCAGTCAAAGAAACACAGTGTTTTGATCAATAGATGCTGAAATTAACGACTCGCCCTCGACTCTGCAGCAATATTTAGGTTTCACTAAAACACCCAAACGATTCGAACCTGGTCACAACCTCTTCACATTCCCACTACATTCCCATAAATGCGAGCATGCGATGAAGGGCGAGCTTTTCCCATTATGTAAGGTTTTGAATTAAATGAGTGTTAGTCGCTCTACTAGTAATGTTGATGTGGGCGAGTAGTTAATTTCAGCATCTATTGATCAGTTTGAGTGAAAAGCGAAGAGACTACGATTAATTCCGTCAACAGAACAAAAAGAAACTATTCTGTGATGATTTTACATTTATAATGAATGGTTCTTGTTCACTACTGGGATGAGAAGATACGTTATAAATGAAACTTAATCTTTTCTCGTCAATGTTATCAGGGTTTTCGCTTTATCACATTAATAACCAGCACAAGTTGTAGTGGAAGAAAAAGAAAATTTCTTGTTTAAGATAACTTAAGCCGGAGGTAAATGAAGTCTTGGGAGTTCTATGATTGTATTAAATACAAGGACTTTGGTGATTGAATAATAAAGACTGACATGTTTGTTGCCGTTCGTGATTTTTATTCCGGTTTGGAGTGGATTGTGGCAGTTAATGGTGGCTAGATATGAACGAGATGAGTTTTTGCGTTTTGGAGTAGTTCATGAAATGGGAAGAGATATTTTATTTCAGGTTGCAAAGGGTAACTTGATACTTTTGTTTTTCACAACGAGTAAATTCAATTAGAGGTCCCGACGAATCGTCGCTTCTTGTTCAAAGGGCATATTTTAGATGAGACGAGACTATTTAGATTTGAAACAGTTTTAACGTTTACAAAATAGGTGGAAGTGACAATTGCTTTGTTCTTGTAGGCAAATGTAATTTTTATTTTTAGTTACAAAGGGTAATTTGACACCCTTGTTTTTCACAGGGAATAAATTCAATTAAAGGTGATGAATCGTGAGCACTTGTTTGCTATTTTTTGGCGTCTTGTAATGTTTATACAGTTTTTCATGTGTCTTTTTTCAGGGTTACCTTTTATAACGTCTTCTTCGTTTTAATATCGATATTAATTCAAAACCGAAAAAAATCTATGATGATTGTTAGCATTACCGACTCCAATCCAGTTGCACTTGAAAGAACTGTATGGTGAGTGTTATCTCCATACTTTCGCTCCAAAACCAGAAAGTTACGCTGGTAAAACTTTCGGAAGATGTTCAATAATTTTTTTTCAAAGTCGTTGTAGCTGGTAGCTTGTTCTTTCTAGTGGCCTTGCGTGCGGCGTAAAACAAGGGCCAGGAATGCCTCAGTGTTCGCACCGCAGGCCTTTTTGTTCAAAAGCTTGCGTCATTCACGCTTTGCTATTATGTGATTGGTCTATTCAACAGAGTGCAAACAAACCACAAACACAAGAGGAAAAAAATGTGGCTCGGTTGTGAGTGGGCGTTTCTTTGGGGGAGCGATGCGTTACAACCCAAAAAATGACTGCGGAGGATACATATCGTAGTTCATTAAGTTCATACTGAAACGTGTTTGAAAGTAATGTGCTTCCCATTTCCCAAACCACTGGGTGCTTAGCAAAATATTTTGATCCACACAGCCATCGCCGTTTGAGAAACGCTTTAAGACTAATTATGCCAACGGCCACGCTGAGAAGAAATTTACCAAATAAGTTTTAAATTCTTGACCATGTAAGGGTAGGGTTTGTTTCTTTTTGCGTGTTTTCGTACGGGAATGCGACGCAGTTCCCTTATTTTGCTGACAAGAGTGCATTGTCGTGGGAACAGGGACACTGATCGTCACTGTCTCAAATCTCGTTCCGAAATGTCTGTTGTCTTTACTAGAGAAATTCTTCACGTTGTCATTTTTTTATGTAATTTTGTTTTATTGCCACTACAGACAACTAATCCTGCAATCCTGCGTACTTTACAGGAAATAGCTCATTGCGTGGTCTTGCAAAAACAGTAATTATCATTGCGAGTGACTTTTAATGATAGTTGATCAAAGTGCAGGGTAACAAGGAGGAGAGCCAAATAAAAATCATGCCGATTGGTATGCAACGTTAAATAGATACAATTCTGCAGCCATGTGCACGGTGGTTATGTAGCTCCTAGAAGTAAAATACTATGGCTATGTTCACACTACGGGGGAGGAATTTTAATTGGAAACGCGTTTTTTCCCACCGTTAGACCTACCGTGTACATTAATCCGTCACCAAAAAAGAGCTTTACGCTCTTTAAAAACGGAGGAATTTGAGAAAAGCTTTGCGTTTTGGCGTGGACGGAAAACATTTTAAAAAGCGGAGCTTTTTGAAGACGACGAGAAGCCGGTGATTTTCTTGATGAAGTTTTTTCAAACAGCAACCTCAAATCATTATTGACTATTGAGCTTTAATTCCCTCCGGCTTAGCGTGGATGACAAATATTCAATGAATTTTCAGACAGAGCGAGTGTTTTTGTTACACCAGTTTTTCTACTGCTGCTTGCCGGATATGAGATGATTATAGTTAACTCGGCGCTACGCGTCTTGTTGGCTAAGTACTATTCCATATCCAACACAACGCGCGGTCTTGGTAATTCTCGCCGTGATTGCAAGTAATGAAGTTTCTGGAACTAATATACCAAAGTTAATTCAGTCTTTCCTTCTTGAAGAAAAATTGTATTACCTCAGATAGCCGCGGCATATTCATTGTATTTATCCATCTGATTGTAATTCCTTTATGGGTTGGTTTGCTACATCTGGTATTTGCAAATAATTTAAAGATGGCGTTGCTTATTAATTTACCTTCCAACATGCATCGAAGAGGTTTGGTAGCAACTCCGAAAAATCCATTTTTGCATTTGCAGGTCATGTTAGATGATTGCGGGTGCCTCAAACAGTGTGCGAACCCATATTCGTCCATTGGGCAACCTTCTTTAATGCACGGTCTCCACTCTGCCAAGAGATGAATAAGCGCTTACTAAACTGTAAACCTAAGGCAATCAACATTACAAGACTTTATTAACAGACAGACAGTTAAAGCAAAAAAAACGTCGACCCCGAGAAAAAGAACTAGTAAAAACAATGGCATATATTTTATGTTAGAATTTCGCAGTTGTCTAGACCTGACACATGACAGCTTGCATTGACACATGACAGTATAAACAGATAAACTACAGATAAACTGGACGCACTCTGCAAGTACTAAAAATCTGCCAGTAATTAAGAAATAACTAACTATATAGTACTAAGGTATGACAAGAGACCTCTTCATTTTCTCTTGGGTATGGACAATAAAAAAGTTAAAATAAAAAAAATTACAAAAAAGACAAAAAAAATGTGTTTAAACATAATTACGATGACTAAAATTCCTAACTTTAATAAATTCTGTAATTAAAATTAACATAACTTCATACATGCAATAAAGCAATGAAAGTTAATCCATTAAGATAATCGATAGATTTCCTTTTAAAAGGGTTCTGTTCTCATAATTTACTTAAGCCAAATATGTAACACAAGCGTTTAATTCCAAATGAAAATACGCCGAATTAGCCGTCGTCGTTTTGCGTCCTCCAAAATGCACAGAACGCTGTGAAGTTTGCTGTCCTGTCGCTGTTGCCTTCACTGTCGTTGTCAACGTCAACGTCAACGTCACATGTGTTCACTATCTCTGACACTGTCACTGTTTCAATGTCAAAGCTTTTCGCAATTTGTCTTAATTCAGTATGAAAACCCTTAGAGATTGGTCAAATATTTTCTCTGTAATAATCTAAATAAAATAAAGGACAAAAATGTAGGTAATTGCTTGGAGTTTTGATTGGTTTTGATTGGTTTGTCCCTATAAGGCCAAGTTTAGACGCCGTACTTTACATGAGCCGAATCGAATGCTAGTGAGGGAGAACAAAGGATTTTTCTCATTTGCATTCGATTCTACGGTGGACCGCAACTGTCACGGTGAAACCAAAAGTGTCACGGCGAAATCAAATTCCCCACGGCAAAACCAATATGCTCACGGCACTAACAAATTCCTCAAGGCAAAACCAAAAAGCTTACGGCAAAAGCAAAATGCTCACGCCCTAACCAAAATGCCCACTGCAAAACCAAAAAGCTAACGGCAAAAGCAAAAGCTCACGGCAAAACTAAAAACTCTCAGCAAAACCAAAAATTTTTCAAGGATTTGCTCCAGCACGAGGGTTCAGGAGTTGCAGTCGCCATTTTTCCTAGCTACTCATGCACGGCTAGCCTCGTTAGGAATCCAATATGGCGGAAGCGTGACAAATTAAGGTGTATTGTGGGGCTGAAGCTTTTCCACCAGCAAACTTTTGTACCAGATGTGGCCAAGGTAACAGAATTAAAATTTAACAAATAGATTCCATGTCGCCGTGCGTCTGTTCAGTAATAGATCACAGATGACGTCAAAATGTGGTAAGAACAAAAAAGTGGCACACGAGGCGCAGCCGAGTGTGTTACTGATGCTCTTATCACATTTTTTCGTCTTCTGTGATCCATTACTGAATCAGACTTTTTTGTTTCTAAATATTTCAACATAACGCGAAAGCCGGCCTTTTGCCCCGCCTTTGCCAAACCTTTGCACGAAAAAAAAGCCATTTGACGTGATCTATGATATACAAAATGAAGCAATTTCATTGGTTGTTGTGCGTAGCAAAGAATTGTGATTGGTCGAGAAAAATCACGCCACTGTCAAACCTGATTCGAGCGTCGCTCCTCGTTGAATGAAAACTTACAGCGAAAGCAGAATTGAACTGCAAAATCTACAATCTTGAAGAAAATGCTGCAAAAATCAAGTCAGTTTTTGTCATTGGAGCAGCCCTGTGAGCCGAAAAGCTTGGACGTTGCCTTGAAAATTACAGGGGTTGAAAAAATACCCTCGGAAAACTTGTGGTTGCGGTCAACCTATAGGCCATTTGATTCGAGTTTTGAATGAAAGGAGCGTAAATGACAGTGGAGATTTTTTTCTTCTGTGCCTAGTGATTCTCAAATAAGCTTGATATAGTGTCAGAGACACATTTTAGCTGCGATACTGTTGACCGGCTGTGGTTAGCTATACTTAGCCTGCTGCTGTGCCCTGAAACGGACAGGAACATTCGCATAGGAAAGCAAGGTTATGGAAGTTATTTTATTTTACCGATTTTAAGAAGTGATGTTTTGATGTTTCATTCCTGACAGCAATCAGTGTGTCAACAGTTGTTTTGACACAGGGAAAAGTTGATCTTTTTAAACAAATTAATCTCAGAAACATTTTTTTTTGGGGGGGGGGGGTTGTTAAATTCGAGATAAAGCAATGGTTCTCGGCTTACCAACACCAAGTTTGTGCGTGGTTTAGTCTCGCTCGACTGCCGACTGAGTTTGCTAGACAATTATTTCTGTATCATTTTCTAAAAGAAACGGTTTTATCTTTTGTTTTCTGGCTTCTCGAACCTGTTAAATGCCTCGGCAAGACTTTTTTGTACCTTGTACCTTGTCACGTAAAATATTATACTAATTCTCAAAACTTTCCGCCATTTTAAAACGGCAGAGGGTAGAGCTTTGTAATGATGACGTCAAACGTGCATCTGTCCGCTAATAGATCATGACCGATATGACCGATATAGCTGATACCATAAGACTCATAAGCATTCCCAACTGTAATACGCTGTTAGGTACTGTATGGAACTGCGAAGTATTAACGACTTCTCTTCTCAATCGAGTGAAGGGCCAAGAGAAAACCAACTTATTCATTCTGCTTTTAAAAACGTAATTTTTTATGTAATAAGTCATACCTTTATCTCGGTCCCTTATTTCAGCTTGTCACGCAATCTAAGAAAAAATCGAGACCCTGAAAAACTTCTGCCCAAATGAAAGTTCTGTATCATTTTGGTGACCCTTTGTTCGTAATAGCGGTGCTTGCTGTGATGAAACTGCTTTCGTACCCTTGTACCATAACCATAAACACAACTTTTATTTGATTAACGTCAATTAGAAATCTATTTTCCTGACAATCAAAGAAATAAAATAAGATACATAGTTAAGGTTAAGTGTCACATAAAATAACTTTGTGGGTAAATTTGATCCCAAAACAGTTTAAAATTATTTATCTTCTAATTATTACAAGCCAAGTTTTAGCTATCTACAGATAATCATAAACAAATTCAAACAACAGATGTAAACACAACGAGCGGCCATAACCTTTGGGCCCGGGGCGGTACTCCCTTATAAGGGATTAATGGGGACGAGCGGGCAGCCAGGGTATGTTTTTCGGGATTTTTGTCTTAAACAGGGTATCGAATTTATCATTTTTTGTCTTAATCAGGGTACCGATTTATCAATTTTTGTCCTAAAGAGGATGTCTTTTCTTGGACGGTAAACAGCAGAATTTTTGCAAGCGCTTGTTACTTAATATTCGGGTTAAATGTCTAAACAGGGTATAAAAAATCGGAATTCTGTCTTAAACAGGGTAGGAAAATCAGCGATATTTTTCTTAAACAGGGTCAGGGTATAAGGGGCCGCGCCGCACCTCCCCACCCAGGGATATATCGAAACCCCCCC
>JAEMPF020013348.1:0-13593 GCA_022496165.2 Catalaphyllia jardinei | reverse complement strand
CGACTAGGCGACCGATTTCGGGAACATCTTCGTGACGTAGAGAAAGAAGACAAAAACGCATCTAAACCAGTCGCTAGACACTTTAATCTGCCGAATCATTTTACGCAACATATGACAGTCTGCGGCCTCTCCCTACATCAAGGAAGCACAGAAAGCCGCAAAACTCTAGAACAAAAATTTATTTTTCAAATCGGCACTCTTAATCCTCATGGTATCAACGAACGTTTTTCATTTAACTAATTTATTCTGTTTTTCACGTTGCCAGGCACCAACCAATAGCGTAGCTCCATACTTCTGTATATAAACCACACACAACCCACAATTCCTCGATTCGCTCCGACGAAGGGCTAGCGCTCGAAACGTCAGCTTCTGAATCTCTTTACGGTGGCTAATTCACATTATCAACTCAGTTGATAAAACCAAATTATCGCTACCTCATGCTAATCTCTTACGATTCTTTCGTGCGTAGCAACTTTCCACGTACATCTCATAGATCAATAGCTGCACGCTGTACGCTTACCACTTAACATAAACAGGAGTCATTCCTTGAATGACATGTTTATGCACGTAACTAAATATCGTGCAGTCATGAATAATTTCTATATCATGCAAAACACTAAAGAATGTAATATTCTAAACTCGTGTACAGTACTCTGTTGTTCTGTAATATCCTGCTTACTATAACAAACTATTGCTTCTCCTTACAAGGTTTCCAGTTTTACGTCACATTCAATGGGATATTAAAGTTTCTTCTTTTAAAATATCAAGTCGTTTAAGCTCAAATTCCGATCTTAAAACACAAACTGGCATAGAAAGCTTCTAATATTAGAGGCACTTCCCATCTCTCCACTGGATTGACAAAAGAAACCAGAACTTACCTGGTGGACAATTAAGACATGGGTCAAATCCTTTAGTTAAAGGATTTGTAAATGTTCCCAAGGGACATGGTCTGAATGCTTCTTTGGATTTGTTGAACCCTGAAGCCAAGAGAGCGAGCTCATATGCTTCTTTAAGTAAATCTGAACTTTCTTTGACATAAATAGCTTCTTCATCGGAACTAACAGGATTCCTAGAGAAAATAAATAATTTTGCTCTTGTGGATTAAAAGAAACAAAATGTGTTCTCCAGAACCAATAATGCATTAGTGTACAGATGGCTGTTCTAGGCAATTGTTAGGAATACAATAATTCCTCCAGAATTAAAAGAACGATAACTTAATGAGCGAGATATTCTGTTAAATTAGCAATATTTCCGTACCACAGACAACGAAGTAATAACTACAACAAATGACAGTAAGCAGAAATTAATATCAGGAGCCCATGTTAACAACATGATAGATGGTTCTCACGTGACGTCATCAATTTTTTTAAGTCCAAAACTAAAGAACCACTGAAGTGTTTATCCTCATAAGGTAGGTAAAGGGTAAAGCCTGCATTCGGGCCAAGTGGCCGGCCCATCAGGTCGGAGCTTATCCCGGTTTCGGTGGAATGAAGCGACTGGGAGTATTTCTACTCCCCCCTGGATGGGATGCTAGTCCACCGCAGGGTCGGCCCCAGCAGTAAATTCGTCTTTACCCACTGTGAGAGTAAAGTGTCTTGCTCAAGAACACAACACGATGTCCCCGGCCAGGGCTCGAGCCCGGAGCGCACGCTTTGGAACCGAGCGCGCTAACCATGAGGCCACCGCCCCTCCGTTATCCTCATAAGGCATAATGGAATCTTATGAATGTTGTGCCGCGTAGCACTATGAACACAAATGATGTAACAGAGAATTAACTCTGAAGTGTAAATTTTTAGTGCTAATTTAACCCATGAATAACCCACTGGGCATTAGCCCTAGTAAATGAAATCAGGGAACCACACGAGGTAAAGAAAAAATATTTTGACCTCGGTGAGAATCGAACCCACGACCTCCGGATTGAATCTACCGTCACTCTGCCGACTGAGCTACGAGGTCGGACAGAGAAAGTCGGGGTCGATTTAGATGGTGAATTGCGGCGAAGAGAAAGTAAGGGTACATATGAATGTTGTGCCGCGTAGCACTATGAACACAAATGATGTAACAGAGAATTAACTCTGAAGTGTCAATTTTTAGTGCTAATTTAACCCATGAATAACCCACTGGGCGTTAGCCCTAGTAAAGGGAATCAGGGAACCACACGAGGTAAAGAAAAAATCTTTTGACCTCGGTGGGAATCGAACTCACGACCTCCGGATTAGATCTACCGTCACTCTGCCGACTGAGCTACGAGGTCGGACAGAGAAAGTCGGGATCGATTTAGATGGTGAATCGCGGCGAAGATAAAGTAAGGGTACATATGAATGTTGTGCCGCGTAGCACTATGAACACAAATGAAGTAACAGAGAATTAACTCTGAAGTGTAAATTTTAGTGCTAATTTAACCCATGAATAAGCCTACTTATTGAAGAGATGCATGCATAGAGGAAATCCGGCCAGAAACAGAGTGTAACTTTTGGTTACATCGGTGAAGGAAATAAGAGGTTTTCCATTACTTCGGAAGTTCAACTTGCCGAGGCACTGTCCTTAGTAAAAAGGGGGATGATTACTTTGTGGGTCAATCCGCACTAACCTAGCTAAAGCCAACAACACACTCGTCTCAACATCAGGAAAGAAAAGAAAAGGTATAGTAATCTTATCCTGAATATCATACACGTCTCTTCAGGATGCATACTCAGGTGAGAGTGTTACCCAAGAAGACGTCTGGAATTCAAGCTTCTCTAATTCCGCTTGTGATGATCAGGTGCTGGTTCTAAGCAATTTATTGTTTTGTGTAGCTAACCACGGACCCAGTTCTGAGATTATGCCTGATGATGAGGAAGAAGCGCCGTTAAGTTATAAAGCACGCCTGTTAAGGTTGCGACAGAAATATTTAGGGGTGTTAAATTTTGTTCCAGGGATTTTTTTTTCGGATTTTGTTTGAAGCTTTAGGGATATGTTTTGTTTTGACTTTTACCCCCATTTTATCATCCCTGTCACTTGAAATCCAGAGTAATAAATGCAGGGTTGTCAAAAGAAGCAAAAGTTACCATCTACTTTGTGATTTCAATGTCTGCTGAGCTATTTACATGCGGCTGCCTAAACACAAAGCTTCCTGCTTTAAGACCTTGTGGCAAACAATGTTTACAATTTGACGTCCATTTAGACAGTGATTCATATGACGATTTGATGTGATTTTTGTTTCTATCTCCAGTGATTGTGCTAGTTTTTTCTGGTATCTTGGAAGACGCTCTACGCCAATACAACTTATATTTACTCGATACAGCTTATATATATTTTTTCAATATCTTAATATTTAGTATAATTACTCAGGTGATTATAGAAATCCTCGCGCTCTCATTGGCCGAGAATGGCGTCATATTCCGCTATAATCACCTCCGCAGAGGTGAGATTAACCGATTACCAGGATAACTTCGTGGATCTATTTTCTGATGTTATTACACTATATTTTCGCCTTTTCATTGTAATTATGAACAAAAGAATCAATTCCTTTATTAGATTCTGTTATTAGACTATATTTTCGCCTTTTCATTGTAATTATGAACAAAAGAATCAATTCCTGTGCGTTTAAAGAACAGAGAGTTAGTCCTAGGGCCAAACTCGATCTTCAATGACAGAGAAAACTGGAAGTTTTTTTACTTAGCGAAAGTAGTCAAATCAATTTTGAAACGTATAGGGCAAGAGACTATTATCGCCTACTTCTCGGTAAGAAACACTAATCACCTCATACTGGCCAAGAAAGATGGGAAAGAGATATTTCAGCAGACACAGAGAATTGGACCGATGTTTTCAAAATGGGTTCAAAACATGCAAAGAAAATAAATTGAATGAATTTCATTTCAAATTTATTCATAGGATTTTCATTACAAAGAAAGAACTCTTCAGATATGGGATAAATTCAGACAACGACTGCATCCACTGAGCCAGACCCTGTAAATCACACCTTTATCGACTCTGAATTAACAGAAAAATTTACTTGCAAAGTCATTAACTGGTTTAACGCTCAGAATGGCTGCAGCTTTCAACCAGATACAAAAGAAACGCTCTTCGCCACCTTTAAGGAGGATCTCAATAGGGGGTGGGGGGGTCCCCCGTCTCTTTGACGGTTGACGGTTAAAAATAAGTCGTTTTGACGGTTGAGGGTTAAATTTTAGGTCATTTGAGGGTTGACGGTTATTATATCGGAATGACGTTTATCACAAGAAGTTAAAGCACAAATATGGCTTTATGTTTTAATCAAACAATATAATTTTGCTCTAGCCTGTGTAGCAGCTGTTTCCTTTCCTTTTCCTGGCGGAGATCGAACAAGCGAGCGAGAAAGCGGGCGAGCGAAGGAGAACGCCTGGGGTGAGCAAAAAATTGGGGAGAAGTGGGGAGGGAGTGCGTGAGAAGGGGGAGGGGGTGGGGAGAAAAGAAGTTTCCTTCGCTCGCCTCACCCCCTCCCTCTGCTCCTTATTTCTCGCTCTCCCTCCCAGTTTCGTTCCTTACGCGTAAGTTTTTGATAACTCCTGCTACACAGGCTAATTTTGCTCATATTTTAATACTGGAATTAATCCTATAATTTGTGCACTAAAAATGGGGTTATTGGTCTTCAACAATGGCAACTAATGAATATTATTAGCGTAATTACATCGCCTCTGTTACCACTGGACATATTAAGCGCCTGCTCCGCCAATTGGTGTACTTGTATGAGGAGTCGTATTAGGATCTTGAAGACTTGCAATATTTAATAAAGGACTAATGAGCAGCACACATACTCCAGGGAATAGTTTCCACTTGGAATAAGGAGAAACTATGCTCACCCGGGGAAACGAAAATTTTCGTGCCCCGGGCGAGAATCGAACTCGTTACCTTCCGAATACTAGATCGGACGTTCTAACCACCGACTCACCAGGGCTCGAGTGATAAAGAGATCGAATTTTAAAGCAACGTAGTATAACACACTTCTACACTGGGTGCTGAGTGCATTGCACTGCTATGCTCAGTTTCTCGTGTGGCATCTTCTAGTATTTAGTAAAGTAATATTTAATAAACAGTTACTAAAAGGACTAGTGAGCAGCGCACATATACTCAAGGGAATATTTTCTACTTGGAATAAGGAGAAACTATTCTCGAGATGAACGCGTTTTACGACCGACGGAAGTCAGTTCTCACGGTCGGTAGCCGGTTTTACGCGAGACTTGGAAGCACAAAAATGTATTTTTGTGATATATTAAAACGATCAATTATTAACAGCATAACTTGAACCCAATTAAGTCAATCGGTCTCGATCGTTTAAGGATATCTGAGAAATTTGACGGCTTATTCCGGCTCGCTCCTTTGACGATTGACGGTAAAAATATTCCGTTTTTGACGGTTGACGGTTAATTTTTTGGCCATTTGACAGTCGACGGTTAACCCCATTGAGACCCTCTTTAAGTACCCGATAGTACTTTAAGTCTTATATTTATATTTCTAGCTTAGTAGCTTGTAAAAAATTACGCAATTCAGTATTTTACTGCGACGTGATTTTTAATAAACCAGTCTATTAGTCTATTATTACAAGGAGCTAGTGAGAAAATTCAATTGCACCCACCTTTTCATGAAATTCTATGTGTATGTAAGTAAACTAAACAACAGTTCACTTGTACTAACCGAATTTATTACTAGAATGAATTATCAATATAAAGTTAAAAAAATTTTGTAATTTAAATAGAAAAAAAAAACTTAACGTGACTATGCTCCTCACAAACTTTACAGAGGCTACATTTACTTGGATTAAATTAAGATCAGAAATCGTTCCTGCTCCCCCATCTCCACGCTTTAAGTTTTTTTGGTTTGCTTTTTTGTTAATTTTGTATTTAAATTTACCGTTGAGTGAAGCTTTTTCTTTCTCTTTTTTTTTCCAATTTCATCGTTTTTTCATCCTTCTTGATTTAATTGTGGTAATGTGTGTTGCCGGAATTAATTAATTACTTTTTTAATTCGTTTTTCTAATGTTTGTAAGTAACACCTGGTGGAGAAAAGTAATGTATATTGTAGTATCGGAGTAGCAATAGCAGAGTACTTTGTCCTTGTAATTTGTATTTTGTGATACATGTAATTAGTTAAAGATGTGTCACTTAAAAACGAAAAAAAAGAATCGTAATTAGATAAACAAATTACACCTTTAAAAAATGCTCTATAAAAGATCTGACTCGTCTTTGCTACGCATTCTTGTTCGATACCGGTACCGTGAATTCGATACCGTTACAGTGCGATTTTCTGTAGACCGTTTTAGCCATGGGAAGGTTTTCCTTACGAGTATGACGTCATTAGGCCCATGCTTCCTACTGCTCGATAGGAATATGATCGATTTATGGCGAACTCAAAATTGCGGGAAATACCGTGGAAGAAAACGCACTTCTAGTTCTAGGGTTGAAAAACTGCTTGCCCTTGTAAATAAGTGCTACATACACTTTAAAAAAAATAAACAATCATAGAATTCCGAAAATTGGATCGAAATTACACTTTAAGACTTCATGGAATTAAATCTGAGAATTACAGATGGTGTGGAACACTCATGCTTACAATGAAGAGAATATAAGGTGCTTTGAACACTTGTGTAGGGTGCAACTTGAGTTGTTGAAATTTGTTTTTGCAAAAGGCAATGGTTACAAGCATCTATTTAAAACTGCATGTATAATCACAGATTTGGAAACACTTTCGAACTTCATGCAGGTTTCTTAAAGTCAAGAATGTCAACAAGTGAAATCCTCGTAAGTTCACTACATGTATCCAAACTCTGAAATGAACCTATAGCTTTACAGTGGAATAAAGAAATATGACTTTAATTCAAAATTAGCACCTTGATATCGTGTTCATCTATACATAAACATAAACATGTAGAGTGACAGGAGTTCTTTATATTAGAACTACACAGACGATATATTAAAATTCAGCCTAAAACAGTAGACCTCAGCACGAGACTCTGGGGAATAAACCCCACAAACTCTGTAATTATTTCGCAGAGCTTCGCACTGAGGTCTATTGTTTTGGACTGAATTTTGATATATCGAGTATTAATTTAGTACAGCTGTTGCACTGTTTGATGACCAAAACAAGAAACAAACAGCAGTGATAAACACATAAAACTGACACATTTTTGATAAAAACTTGATGTTTCGTATGTTACTCTACATACATTTTTAAAAGTAACGGTTCAATTTTAAAACAGCTATTTTTATATAAGCGGGTTGGGCCAAAAAGCACAAGCATGGCAATGTCTCCTCCTTATTTACAAAGGTGCGACATCAGGAAACACTAGACATTTGTGTCGATAAATTGTATTCTCCAGTTGATCCTACGGCTTCCCAGAGTTGTTCTACCCACAAGTCATAATCAACTATCATGTCACCGATGTTTTGAACAAAAGCATACATCAGCCTAACAATTAACCCTGTGTCTACAGTTCCTAACAAAAGATATCGTTATTCTGCTTCCCTACTTAGGTTTGCAAAGCAACCAAGTCGTTAAACGCCTGAGATCATGTGTGAACAAATTCTACTCTTTTATTACAAGGTTTACATTAATCGGTCACAACAATCTAGAGTTATTTACAGAGCAAATTCCTGAGATTGTAATGGTTTTATATTAGTAAAACTAAACGACGGTTTCATGACTGGAAAGCCGAACACTTTAAGGCCCTCGTTAACAATGATAATACCGCAGTCATTGCTAACCACGTCAAAAGTACTGGACATAATATCAAATTAACACAACCTTAATGTGGGCTTCGCCCACATAAAGTGTGTAATCTGCATGTGTGAGAGAAACTATCGGTACAATGTCTCCTTTTCGCTTTTATGTCATTATGGTACATTATGGTAGTCAGTACTTCTTTGTGTTATTTTCCTTTTTTTTATTTTTACAATAGTAACAACAATGTAATACCGACCGTCTACTTACAACATTACTTAACAACAGAACTAACAATCTATGGTGTCTTCATAACTTATGATACTGCCAATACTGATAAAAACTAACCATTACCTACAATAACTGACAATACTGACAATACTACCCATACTAGGTCTAATTACAATGTTGTCACTACTTACATGAACACAGTACAAATTTGTCATCATGGAACGGAAAACAGACAGAGCAAGAAAGAAAAAGAGAGAGAAAAAAACTAAAAACTCCAAACAAGAGAAGGAAAACGGAAATCATGAACGCAGCTCACACGGTATTGATAGTATTAACAACTATATAATACTTTGTATTAATTTCTACAATAAGTGGGCCCATGTAGATTGAAAATTGTTGAAAGTTTTGTTTTCAAGGGATATTTCTCTTAAATATTAAGTTTTTATCTAAGACGTGAAAGAAAGCTGTCAAAATCCGACTAATTATTTCGTACGCTGGTGCAAAAAATGTGATATTTTGCGGGGAGGAGAGCGTAGTTGAGTACTCGCTTATTCGGTAATTTTTAGTGCCAACCATTTAGAATTATGCATTCATTAAGAATCAAATGTTGCTTAAATTTTTGAAACCACCAGTGGGTGAACATACCCCAAAGCATGGTGGTTTCGGTACAGCTGTAAAGCATGTGATTGCTGGTTTGTTTTTCGGCGTTACACAGTCGTTAAGTGTCATTATTAGCTATACCGGCCTGGAACAGGCTGACTTGATTAAGAAGGATGTTATGAATTACTTTATATTGAAACGTGATTAGTTTTGTATCCTTAGTGGCTGTAAAAGGAAGTAAATATACATTTTGAATATTTTCTTTTGTAAAACCGTAGTTAAGAAAAAGGTTCGAGAGGTAGTCATTTTACTTAGGAAAGCGGAATAGGTGGCGCGGATAGGCAACGGTTTGACAGAACAGGAGGCCTTTTTAACGGTGTCATTGACCCTAGGGAGGGCATGTTTTAAAAAACGACTTCCATTCTTTAGGAATGGCGAATACAATCCCGTGGTAGAGGGTGAAGGGGGTCTCCAAATTAAATATTTGCCTTAATTCAGGTAGGGAGAGGAAATGGTTGGTCTCAGTCATCAAGCTGCGGATATTGATATTACCTTTGTCAAACCAAGAACTATAAAAACTAGTTTTTCGGTTGTTCCAGATTATTTAATCTGGTACATTATCTACATCTGCCGTTGTTATGGTTTTTAAGTCCTGCAAGTATGCTAGCAATGTATGGTAAAAAATTGGAAGATTGTCAAGAGACAGCATCTTAATATCATACTGACACTTAATTAGGGAGGTTAGGCCGCCGTATTGTTTTACACCTAACTCTGGAATTCTTTTCCAGGATGCATTTGGAGTGTGTATTTAATCGCTCGGTCCACGCGACTTTAAGCGCTTTGTCCATAATCTCGAAGTCTAGCATTTTAAGTCCACTAGGATGGAATTTATGGCGTTTGAGTAAATACGAATTAGCCGGAAATGAAATATTTATGCGGCACTGAAGCAGTGGCGACTGGAATTAGTCCAGTCGAAGTGCATTATGGGTTGCAAAGGAGGGCTATTAAGAGATTTGTAGCACGTGAGATAGTCATTCTAGGCCGACACCTCGTTTGATCTTCGATATTTTTAAGTTCGTCTTTTTCCACTGACCTTTTCTTGATCATGGGGGAAGCCGATGTCGTTAGAATTGTCGAGTCGTCAATTGCTAAGAAAAATGAGAATCTGCTAGCTTCTATTAAGTCGATACTGGAAAGTTCCTTGACAGATCTAAAGCGTTCTCATGCTGACACCGCCGATTCTCATCTCAAAGAGATAAAAAAACTTAAGTTTGACGAGCCGCATCGATTTAAGAAGAAAGGAAACGAGGACCAATATAGGTTCAATCTTAAAGTACACAGGAAAACGTACTTTAACGCTTACCCGTTAAACGGCTAAAATCTAACGGGTAGTTAACGGATAGTTAACGGCCTTGAAAGCGTTCTAACTGTTTGCCCTAACGGTCTAACGGCAGAACTGGTCATGGCTAACGGATCATTTGAGCATTCTAACGTTTGACCCTAACGCTCTAACGCCCAACTAATTCTGCTTAACGGCTCATGAAAACTTTTTAACGCTTCCGCAACTTGTTCTAACGCATAGCTGGAGCCGTTAA
The DNA here is from genome assembly GCA_022496165.2 of Catalaphyllia jardinei. Lineage (NCBI taxonomy): Eukaryota > Metazoa > Cnidaria > Anthozoa > Scleractinia > Caryophylliidae > Catalaphyllia > Catalaphyllia jardinei. Next base: position 3,493 of record JAEMPF020013348.1, on the reverse strand, counting down.
TCGGCCGAGAAAAAAATCTAACGCTTTGCATTAACGACTTGAGCGTTAGAAGCGGTAGATGCAGTCTAGTGTACCGACACGGTTTTCACGAACTGCCGAATATCTCACACGAAGTATAAAAAACCACACACGAAAATTTAAATTTCATTTTACATAGTCGCGAATGTCAAATGTTTTCATCGAGGAGCGTTTGACAAGATCTGAATACAGTCTGATGCAAATTTTAGGATGTCGTCAAGCGAAATGGCCAGATCGGTATAGCCATAAAAGCTTGAAATTTTTTCATGTAAACATAGTCAAAAGAGCGCACAATGAAAACAAACTCGCACACTTTCTTGCTGCCTTTATTTTTAGCGCTGACATTATTTTGCATTTTGTTTGCGACGGAGTTGACGTGAACTTGCCCATTCACACGCTTTGCTTGCTTCGCTACTGCCGTCCGCAAAAAGCGTTGCAAAGGGATGTTTCGTGTGGGAATTTACGTAAACAACTTTCCGCTCGAAAGAGCACGCGAAACTAAGGGTCGCGACCTGACGCGACAAAGACCTTGAATTACACCGAAAACAACTGTATGCAAATTGAATAATTGAATTAATTGAATGTATTTTTCCGTTTTGGAAAAAAAAAAATCTCGTCCACAAGTTGCGTTTTTGAATTTCGATGCCACTTTCTGCATGTTTAATAATTGTTTGAGCATCCAACAGTCAATTATGTTTCAACACTAAAAGAAATTAATACTCTGACCCTGGTGTCAACTGTCAGAGAACAATTTCCACAAAAATTGAAGTTTTAACCCTGTGAGAGTATTCGATATTTGTTTAGTTTAGAAATGCGAAGCGATTCTAAATAATGTTTCGCTTTTGTTGTGGACGAATTCTCTTGGCTTCGGCATACTATAAGAACCTCGACTCACGGACACGGTTGTTTTAAAAACTAGATACCTGGTAGTCAAAAATTCATGAATAATTAATACATTCAATATCCACCAAAATGATCATTGAAAACTCCCGAGATTATCTCAGCATTTCGAGCTTTGGTTGGAAACACCAAGCGAGGTTTTTACAATGTTTTTAGTTTTGCACAAACTTCGTGTGACTCACGGGCACCATTATTTTTTCAAAAACTACATACCCGGCAGTCAGAAATTCCTGTTGTCTTTCCACTAAAACTTCTATTTGAATTTGTTGAGATGTCGGTGTAAAAATAGCAAGCGCTTTCAAACTTCAGGCCTCCCAGACACTTGAGCGCTCAGTGACGAAAGTCCGTAACAGGGAATTATGGATCCGGTGTAACACTTTAGTTGCGTGACAGAGGTTGCATGTTGGAGTCTGAGTACGAATTTTTATAAGTGTCGAAACATCGATATTTTATACTATCCTCAAGCTCGAAAATTTCCTCAACCACAAAGCAAAAATTATAATTGAAATCGCTTGACATTTCTAAACAAAGATGTACAAGGATTCGATTAGTTTTTCTGTGGTAATTTCAGACTACTGGGTATTCAGTATTTTAACAACACTTCCCGGCTGCCGGGTATCTAGACATTATCTATGGGATGGAAAAAGTACGGAAGCCGATAAGGGACAATCCCAAAATATTTACGAAATCCGAAAAAATGTTTTTAAAATCCGAAAAAATATTCTAAACTGTAATGTTTTTTTGGAAATCATCGTTGAAGAGTTTATCAGATCTGAAAAACTATTACAAATCTTAATAAAATTGTTGAATCCACAAATATTATTTTGTAAATCCCAAACAAGTTTACAAATCCAAGAATTGTCGCTAAATCCAGAAAAATATTTTGCCAATCCGAAATAATATTTTGCAAATCCGAAAACATATTTTGCAAATCCGAAAAAATGTTTTGCGAATCCGAAAAAATATTTTGTCACGTGTTACTTGCGCCAGCAGTTTGCAGCGGTCAGCGGTTTGCCGCATCCAAAATGGCGGAGTTTTGTGTTTCGTGTTCGACTCGTGTGGATCTAGAGACAAATTTTGCTTCAAATGTGGTTCCAAAGTTGCAGAGATTTCACACCCGAGTGCAAGAGTGAGTAAAGCCGAAGATGAAAGTGCTTCGTCCTCTTCATGTACGAAGTCATTATCGCAATACTCGGCCTCCAAAGCGGAAGAACGCAGAGGATATAAGCTTACAGACTGAAACTTAACAAACCAAACAACTAAGCCTGTTTTAAAAGGAACATCAACGATCCAGGACCCAGGATCCAGTTCAGTTTTCAAAGTCCTTACGTTCATATAGATCTCATGGTACTCGCCCAGAGAGTGGACAATGGTATCGTACCTAAATCCCCTCAGTTCAAAGTAATGTTCTATTACTAGCCTCTCGTCTGCGGAACTGCAGAAACGTTCCTGTTGGTGTCTCTCTATAGTTCCACACTGCCGACAGAATACTTCATTGCTCTCAAACTCTGCCACATTTATAGCAGAACTGACATCGTACTTCGTGTAATAAACGATTACAAACTCTTTATACTTAAATCATCCTAAAACGAATATAAAATACTGAATATATTGTAACTAATCTCAATAAACACAAACAAGGCATCAGGGACGAGCATCTCGTTTATTGATACAGCAAGCGTTTTGCATCATCACCATAAAGAAATTACAGCAGTGAATAAACAATAAAGCAAGTTGAAACAGATGCCTTCGAGTGGCTCTTGCATAACTTATAAAATCTCGATAGCCTACAAGCCCCTAGGGATTCATCATACCTGCAAGCATGCCTGAAGTTAAGTACTTCTACAGTTAACACGAATCATACATAATGAACATCTCCAGTGTCGTTAGCGAAACGTTACAAAATACGGAAAAAATATATCAACCCACTACGCCATTTTGGATAAGGCAAATGGCGGAAACGAACTCTGACGCTGAATGACTGCTGGCGCAAGTAGCGCGTGGCAAAAGATTTTTTCGGATTTGAAAAATATTTTTCTGGATTTAGCGACAATTCTTGGATTTCTAAACTTGATTCGGATTTACAAAATAATATTTGTGGATTCAGTAATTTTATTAAGATTTGTAATAGTTTTTCAGATTTGATAAACTCTTCAATGGTGATTTGCAAAAAACATTACGATTGAGAATATTTTTTCTGATTTCGTAAATATTTTGGGATTGTCCCTTATCGGCTTCCGTAAAAAAGTCCTACCCGAGTAATAAAGTCAACTACGCATTTATTTATTTATTAAGCAAGTTACGGAAATTACAAACAGCTTCTTAAACGAAATAAACTTTAACCCCATTAGAAGTGCATAAAGAAACTTAAACGCCTGAACTTTTTTTACATGCTTCAGTGATCCCTAGTGGCGAACTTGCTAGCACGACACCTTGCATTTATTTTCGTTTTAATAAATCTCCACAGTCTATCTTTTTCCGCTGCAGATTCCACCGGGAACTTACTCAAAACTAAAACCTTTATCGATTTCAACTTGCTACTATCTAAACATTGTTTCCCATGTGTGCCATCCGT